>APFE030202652.1:0-22530 GCA_000404065.3 Pinus taeda
GTATGAACAAGCATATGGCTTGTGGAGTATTCTCCTTCCTTAAGGAGTGAATGTATGGTGTTGCCCTACCTTAAGGGTTTGATCAATAAAGAAGCATTTCTATCTTATTTCTTGGGTTTATTTCTATTGTCTCATATTTTCATATATTTCCGGTTTAGATTTACAACAAGTGGTATCAGAGCTACAACAAGTGGTATCAGAGCACTTTCTTGGGCAAATCGTGGAGAATTTTTTTTATTTTTTTTTTTGCAGGGATTTTTTGGGTGGCGAATTTGCAGATCAGATCTGTACGTTTTGGTGCTAGATCTATAGAATCTAATTGCAGATCTATATTCCTTGTGAAAAAATACCCAAATTCAAAAAAAAAATCAGTTGAATCGGAGTCCAAATGAAGGAGATATTGCTGATTTAAAAATCAGTGGGGTTGCAGACAATTTTCAAGACAGCGAGTTTGCGGCGCAGATCTAGAAGTCCTGGTGCCAGATCTGCAAGATCTAATTGTAGATCTGGAATCTTTGTCAACAAAGCTAGGGTGGCCAAGAGATTGGATCGTTTCCTATTGAAGGAGGACCTTATTAATCAAATCCCCTTTTTTAGGCAGTGGGTTAGATCAAAAGGGAATTTAGACCACTTCCCCATCATCTTGGAGCTAAAAGGGGCTAGTAGGAAGCCTGACTCACCCTTTAAATTTAACCCAACTTGGCTCAAATATCTTAGTTAAAACAATTTAGTCAAAGCCACCTAGAGGCCTCTGGACCATAATCAGGATTCCTCTTTAGCTCATATTTTTATGGAAAACCTTAAAAGAATAAAACATGAAATGCTTAACTAGGCTAAAGAAAAAAAGATTAGGGATGAAGTTGAGTTAAAACGTATTGATGAAGCACTTGAATCCATGGAAAGTTCAGAGGGGGGTGGATATGAGACAGAGGAGAAAAAGGAGAGGGTTAAATAGTTGGAATTTGTAAGAAGAAAGATAATTAATGACATTGAAGAACAATGGAGGCTCAAAATCTAAGAAATTTGGCTAGTTGTTGGGTATGAGAACTCAATTTTTTTTCAAAATTATTCAAAGGGCAGGAAAAATATAAACATTATCTGGGAAATGAAATAGGTAGATGGGGGAACAGAAAAATATTTTGATGAGCTGGAAACTCTGGAAAGAACTCACTTCAAGGAGTTGTTTAGAGTTCTAGAAGAAGCTTCAATTGTAGAAGTCATCTGGGTAGCTCAACTTTTACCTAGATACACGCAGGAGGAAGAGAATGATTTTCTTATGGCTTTTGTCTTAAAAGGTGAAGTTGAAGGGGTAATTAAATCTATGTAGAAAGACAAGAGTCCAGGGCCATATTGTTGGACGGTTAAATTCTTCCAACACTTCTTCGAGCTAATTGGGGAAGAGCTTACTGGGATGGTGGAGGAATCTAGGCTTATAGGATATGCCTATGAACCCTTCAACTCTACCTTCCTGGATTTAATCCCTAGAACTGATGACCCTTCAAATTTAAAAGTTTTGAGACCCATCTCTCTCTGTAACTGTATCTATAAAAATATTGCCAAAATCATTATTATCCGCCTAAAACCAATTCTCTCTATAAATATTTTTAAGGAACAATTTGGTTTTCTTGATGGCAGTCAAATCCATGAATCCATAGGGTTAGCTTAGGAATCTATGCATAGCATCAAGAGGAGAAAAAGAAAAGGCCTTATAGTTAAAATTGATCTCTCAAAGGCCTATGATGGAATTAGCTAGTTATATTTGTGCCTTTTGCTGACACATTTGGGCTTTGGTATTGGCTTCATAAACTGGGTCATGGGATGCATATCTAATATGATCTTTGTTGTTCTTATCAATGGTGCAAAATCCCCTTTTTTCCATAGTCAGAGAGGGCTTAGACAAGGGTGCCCTCTGTCCCCACTACTCTTTTTACTTGCGGCAGAAGGGTTTAACCAATTGATTATTTTCTATATTCAAGCTTCTATGATCCATATCGCTGCTAAACAAAGAGGAGAGTTAAAAGGAATTGAAGTAGATATAAATTTGTATATCACCCACCTCCTATTTGTTGATGACATCCTTATGTTCAGTGATAGAACTAGGGGCGATATACAACAGTTGAAACTTTCTCTTGATTTGTTTCTCAAAACTACCAGGATGTGTATTAATGCTCAGAAATCCTCAAATTTCATGAAGGTTTTCCAGTGGCTGAGGTCAACAGGATACTCTCGATCCCCCCCTTTGAAGAAAAACCCATGATGGATAGCTTTAAATATCTGGGGTTCCATCTCAAGCTAGATACCTACAAGAAACATGAATGGAAATGGTTGTTGGCAAAAATTGAAAAACGTATTAAATATTGGAGTTTCAAGTGGCTTTCGAGAGCTGATAGACTGGCATTAATCAAATAAGTTATAATGTTTATTCCAATCTATTAGATAGCTCTCACTTGGGTTCCAAAATGCATTCTTTCCCAGATTAGGAAATTGTATGGTCGCTTTATATGGGTTGGCTCAAAGGAGGATGCACTACTTCCATGGGTAGCTTGGGACTAAATAGCTCACCCAAATGTTTGGGGAGGTTGGGGAATAAAGGATCTTCCATCTTTTGCAACGTCTCTAGCAACAAAATATGGGTGGGGATTATTATCAGTGGATAATTTGTGGACTGCATTGGTGAAAAGGAAATATATTGACCCGGTCCCTATCGATGAATGGATGCATAGGATATATAAGAAAACCTTAAACAAATTAGTAATCTTGAAGGCTAATGTAGACTCTTTTAGTATTATTGAAGATGGACTTGCTTGGCGTGTTGGGAATGGAGAAAAGCTTAGAGTAGGAATTGATTCATGGGTGGGATACAGTGATGGATATGTCCTTCCTAGGGAGATAACGGATTTTCTCAACAACCAAGGTATCATTTTCCTTAATCAAATTGTGAAAGTTGAACTATCAACAAATTGGCATCAGAGATGGAAAACTGCTGAGGATCTCCATTTAGAGCCCCAATGGGAAGATGATTAGCAGAACTACATCAGATAATTGTAGCGCACAAATGTCAGGATAAGGGATCTTCTAGATCAACTTCGCTGGCTACATTCTCCTACAAGTTAATACTCCCCAAAGTATGGAAATAGTTATCAAATGGTTAGGAAGAGCTTGGGGGTGGAGTCTTGGTGGTGCAAATTACTGTGGAAATTGAAATTCCCAGCGAAGTCAACAATGTTCTCCTGGTGCATCCTTAAGAACAAAGTGCCCACATGGGACAACCTACAGAAAAGAAACAAACATGGACATGTTTGGTGTATATTATGCAAAAATTCAGAAGAATCGGTTAGCCATTTGTTCTTAAGTTGTCCTTTCATCATCAAAATCTAGGAAACCACGCTCATTTTACTAGGGATTATATTATTTTGCAATGGGGCAAGTATTTTGGAAGCCTGGCAAAAATTGATGGAACTCAACAAAAGATGAAAACTTGAGAAAAAATCCTCTGATCATCACTTGCGGTATATGGTTGTTAAGGAACAAAGACATTTTTTAGGATATCTCATCACCACCCTCTCCTATTGTGGCAGAATGTGCCTCTATTTTTGCTTTAATACCCATGTCTTCTCCAAATGATACTCCTATGATCATTATAGAAGAACAAATTAGACCACATATCCCATGGCCATATTTCTATGGCGCCTCTCATGACAGAACAGATGTGGGGCAAGGTTGGTTATACACATTAATGAACACAAAATTTTTGAAGCTTCAGTTGGCCTTGGCTTGGGAACAAACAATTTTGCAGAACTTCAATCTTTGAAATATTTATTGTGTTGGCTTCAACAATTGGGGATTGAATTAGTTAAAATTTGTTGTGACTCTTTAAATGTTATAAACTGGTTTAGTTAAGTGTAGAGATGTCAAAATCACATTTTGATTCCACACATAGAAGAATTTTTCAACTAAAAATGGGTTCTGATTCTATATATGTTTGCCACATATATAGGTAGTGGAACGTAGAGGTAGACCTCCTTTCTAAGGAGGGTTTGCAACAGGTTTCGGGCGACTACCACATAACAAAAATAAAGGAAGGGAGGATATGTGTGTTGGATCACCAGCCCTACAACATATGATCTATCCATATCTCTTTTGTCCGACAGTTACTTTTACACTATATTTTTTTCATATTTTTATCAGATCGGCTGGTTTTTTTTATAGTTTTGACACCACATATATTTTTCTTATGTATGGATTTACTGGATACAATTTTTTAAAAAATATTTTTTTTGTAAGGGTCATTTTATCCAATAATGGGGAGGCCCAGATATGGACTTATGATTATTTTGCGTTGGATCTAAGTAGTAATTATGTTTACTTGTCTCTACTCAGTATTACAGGAATGCTTAATTGCATCTACAGATGTAATGTTTTATTGACTTAATAAAAAGTTCGATTTCTCCTCAAGGAAAAAAATAAATAAAAAAATACTTGTAAATATTCAAGATAACTATATTAGATTATATTTTCCTTTTTATCAATTTCTATTTATAAATTTTTAAGTTAATTTAATAGATGCAACCAAGCTTATATTATGATTAGTAACACCAACCCAAACAAATATGGGTCTAATTGGGACCCTGATTTAGTGGTATCTCCCTGTTGCAGGTGGAATTTCCTGTCTATTAATACATGTCTACATGATTATTACTAGTACATATCTTTTCCAACTTCAATTGTCCATCTTCCAAAATTGATAATATGAAATGGTACTTAAGTTGTTTATGCATAGTATTAGTCTATGGAATGTTCACTTCTTTACAATAACACTTGTTATAACTATAGAACGTGTAATTCTCCTACTTTCCCAATTCCTCTATGAACTTTGTAACAATATTATCTCTTTACTAGTCTTTGTAGTAGGAACATACTCTGGTTTTTCTTTAAAGTGAAACAACCCTTTGGAAATTTGAAATCCAACTTATTGTTGTTCCAGCTATAATAAAAACATACCTTGTGGTTCTCCCGTTGCTATTTATATCACCTAGCATATCTGAGTCAACATATCCCTATAGAATAATGTTTGAACCTCCAAATCGTAATTCTTGAGTAGTAGTACCTCTAAAATACCTGACAATCAGTTTTATTTCCTTCCAATGCTCTTGCCTAGATTGTTCATATACTTGCTCACAATCCCCATTGCATGTGAAATATTTAGCACTATGTACACCATCACATACATCAATCTACAAATTGTTGATGAATATGGAACCTTGGAAATGTGGTATATCTCCTATTGTGTGTTGGGACATATCTCCTTAGTTAATTTGAAATGGCTAGCCAAATGTGTGCTAACTAGTTTTTCATCTTTCATTGTAAATATATCCAACACATTTTCTATGTACTCACTTAGAGACAATGTTTATTTATGATTTTTCTTGTCTGTTTTTATTCTCATACCAAAGGTTTAATTTGCAACACACAAATCCTTTATAGCAAATGAATTAGCTATTTTTATTTTGAGAAAATTGTGTCCTACATGTTAGTGTTGGACACAGATTGTCATTGATGTCAATATGGCAATATTCAAGGAAGGAGACAGAGCCAAAGAAGAGGAGCACACAAATCCATCGGAGCCAAGAGGAGCCAAGAGGAGCAGAGGTGGTTAAGCGTTGTATGAAGTTGCTGGTGAACGCTAGTGAAGGCTGCTGGAGCTGTTGAACACTGTTGAAACACTTGGAGAAAAGTTGTTGAAACACCAATTTCTCCATTGTTGAAACACCAACCTTTTCCATAGTTGTTCAACACTTGTGAAAAATTTGTCGATACACCAATTTCGGCGTTGTTGAAACACCAATTTCGGCATTGCTGAAACACCAACCGTTTCCACGAAGACATTATATTTTCAACACATCGTAAATATAAGGAAGCTAAAGCAAATGGAGGAGGGAAGCTAAAAGGTCGAATGAGTGTTGAGGAAGCTGAAGCTCAAGCGAGCAAGGAGGAAGCCAAAGAGCCATTGAGTAAGCGAAAACGAATGGACAAAGACATGAGAATGTATAAAACAGTAAAAACAGAGAATTGTTGTCGCTGTTGGAATGGTGAAGAACCAGAGTGTGAGGTAGTAGAAGCAGCAGAGGCTGTAGAGGCAATAGGAGCAGCAGAGGCAAGAGAGCAGGAGTGAGACAATCTCAACTAAATAGTGTGCAGCAGCATACCTGTTCATACCAAGGTTGGGTTGGAGTCCAAGAGGTTGGAGCCTCAAAACTGAACTGGACTAAAGTCATTGGGGGTAGGTGCTCCTAAGTATAGAACCACTGCAAAACAAAGTTGGTGCTCTGGAGGTTGGAGCCTCACTGAAGTCCAAATTGGAGCTTGGCAACTATTCACAATCAGATTTATACTTATATTGTATTTATTTCATTGCACTGTTTTGAGTTTTAATAAAAGCATTAATTTCAGTTGTTGATTTTTGTGTTCTGTGTATACATACACATATCTATATATGTTGTTGGCAATCACTAGAAAAATTAAAAAATAAATAAATAAATAATCAGAAATATTGATTCACCCCCCTCTCAGTATTTCCAACAATTGGTATCATAGCAGGCTTCTTCATACTAGCCTAACAGCTTGAAGAAGGATCCGCAGCCATGATGAGAAATCATGAAGCATCAGGAAGACCTCCTTTGTTCGATGGCACTAACTTTGGTTTCTGGAAGAAAAGAATGACCTACTACTTAATGTCCCTTGGACCCGAAGTCAGGAATTTTGTTCAAAATGAATACAAAACGACTACCACTCTTCCAATAGACCAAGACGAGAGGAAAGCCTACATCGCAAATGCAAAGGCCATGAACTCCATCACTAGTGGAATCACTGATTCTGAGTTTATAGAAATCATGCACTGTACATCTGCCAAAGAAATGTGGGAGAAGCTAGTTGGCTTGTACAATGGAGACTCAAAAGTAAAAAAGGCAAAGCTTTAAACTCACTGAAGACAATTTGAAAGTTTGAGGATGGAAGATGAAGAAGACATTGCAAAATACCTCCTCCGAGTAGCTGAAGTGGTAAATTCCTTGAAAGGATTGGACGAAAAAGTTGAAGAAAGTACCATTGTTCAAAAGGTATTAAGGTCTCTTCCAGACAGATTTGACTCCAAAATAAGTGCTATAGAAGAAGCAAAGGATCTAGATACCCTCAAAATGGATGAACTCCATGGAATTCTCACTGCCTATGAAATGAGGAAATGTGGCCCAAGCTCCAAAGATGCAGCGTTCAAGGCCTCAAAGTCAAAGAAGGGGAAAGAAAGGAATGACTGTAGTGATGAGTCTGATGTGGAATCCAAATTGGCTCAATTTGTATGAAAGCTGAAGAGAGGATCTAAGCTTAAAGACAAGTATCCTCTTATCTGTTTTAAATGTGGTAAAATAGGTCATTATGTAGCAAAATGTCCTCATAAACATGACAGTGATGATGAAGGAAATTCTAAAAGAATGGCACATAAAAAGAAAGGGTTCAATAAGAAAAACTTCTTCTCCAAGCAATATGATTCTGATGAGGATGAGTTTATGGTCATCAAAAAGAAATCAGATGAGGAAAGTGATCATGATGAAAGCCAAGAAGCATTATTCATGGCACTCGCAGATGATGATGACTCAGGGCTAGAAGGAAATGTAGATGAACTGTTAATAAGCACCATTGAAGAAAATGAGAAACTACAAAACAAAATCATTTCTCTCAAAGTGGAAAACAAGGAAATAAGAAGGAGAGAAGATCTCTTGGAGGCAAAGCTTAAAGAAAAAGAAGAGACTTGTGAAGAACGCGAGGCCGAAATAGTGTCTCTGAGAAAGGAGTTGGAGCAAATTAAAAAGGGTTGTAAAAGCTCTCAAATACTTGAGACTATTCTAAAAAATCAAAAACCTCAGCATGACAAGTCTGGAATAGGTTTCAAAGGAGAATCCTCAAGCACTAAGAATAGTGTGAAAAGCTATGCCGATGCACTTTCCTGCAATCGAAAAGATGAAAAAATATGTTATCAAAGGTGCATCCCAGACCCCAAGAATGAAGAGATAATTACTCCAAAGAAGAATGTGGAGTCGAATCATGGACACTACAGCAAATACAAAACTATACTCCACCAAGGGCCCATCGCAAATCCGAAGAACGAGGGAGGATTAATTCGCAGGATGGAAATCGACTCAAATCGTGATTGCTTCAACAAGTACAAAACCATCTTTCTTGGACACTGCTTTCACTGTAAAAACTTTGGTCATCAAGCCAAACATTGTATGGCTCGCATAAGTGAAAAGACAAATCTAAAGGACCGAATAATCAATTCATATGCCCCCAAAAGGCAAGGACAAATCAAAACGTTCAATCCATTTGATCCCTTGACCAAATTTGATCTGATTTGCTCTTTCTGCTACAATAATGGACACTATGAACAAGAATGCCCACTCAAAGGAAGAAAGGTGAGTAGCAAGAACCCGAGTATGGACAAATGCGACCTGGCTCTATATGCTTAGAATAATGAAAACCAGTGGTTTGTAGATAGTGGGTGCTCCAGACACATGACAGGAGATAGAGGGAAGTTTGTCTCACTGAGCAAAAAGGAAGGGAATGTGTCCTTTGGAAGCAGATCAGGCAGAATTGCAGGAAAAGGAATAGTTACTCTGATCAATGGAAAAGGAAAAGCTCAAGATGCTCTGCTAGTTGATGGACTCAAACACAACCTCCTGAGTGTCAGCCAAATCTGTGATCAAGGACATAAGGTTGTTTTCAGCACCAAAGACTGTGAAATAAGGAACTCTGCCTCAGGGAAACTTGTGGCAAAAGGGGTGAGAACACCAGACAACATTTACATACTGAACAGGATTCAAGAAAATAAATGCTATGTGAGTCAGACAAATGAGAGTTGGTTGTGGCATAAGCGACTTGGACATACAAGCTTCGAAAATCTGATCAATATCAGCAAGATCAAAGTTGTACGAGACATCCCAAAGCTATTCAAACCAAATCAGGGAGTATGTGGTCCTTGTCAACATGGAAAGTAAACCAGAACCAGCCACAAGACAAAGGAACACTATACATCGAAGCCCTTGGAGATCATCCATGCTAATGTGTGTGGGCCAACTAGAAATCAAGCACTGCAAGGAGAAAGGTACTTTGTGTTATTTGTTGATGATTATAATAGAATGATGTGGATATATTTCATAAAGTATAAATCTGAAACTTTTGAGTGTTTTAAGAATCTAAAAGCCCTTGTAGAAAATGAAAAAGATTCAAAAATTAAGTGCCTCAGAACAGACAGAGGAGGAGAATTCACATCAACCGAGTTTAGTGAGTTATGTAACATTCATGGAATTAAAAGAGAATTCTCAGCTACCAGAACACCTCAGCAAAATGGGGTAGTTGAAGGAAGAAACCGAATAGTCCAAGAAATGGCAAGAACTATGCTATTAGCAGCAGACTTACAGCCTAGATTTTGGAGAGAAGCAGTAGGGATAGTTATCTATACACTGAATCGAACTCAATTAAGACCAAATTGTGAAAAAACTCCTTATGAGCTATGGAACGAAAGACCTGCTTCGGTGAAGTATTTCAAGATTTTTGGAAGCAAGTGCTTCATAAAAATAAATGATGGTTCACCAGGAAAGTTTGATTCTCGGGTTGGTGAAGGGATATTTCTTGGATACTCTACATGGAGCAAGGCTTACAAGTGCTACAATTATCGACTGAAGAAAATAGTGGAAAGCATTGATTTAAAGGTTGATGAAGAACTTCCAGTAAAGGAAATTGAAGAACATGAAGATGAATTTCTCCTTGAAGAAGAAGAACATAAAGAAGAAGAGATAGATGAGGAAGAAGAAGAAGAGAAAAGAGAACCACCTCATACCCCTTCAAAGATGAAGTATGTCGAAAGATATCATCTAGGAGAACAGATCATTGGCGATAGAGATGAAGGTGTGCAGACCCAGAGAAGGATAACAACCTCACCCAAGAGAAAAGTCATTGCCCTCCTATCTATGATAGAACCAGAAACATTTGCAGAAGCAAGTAAGGATCCTCATTGGGTAAAAGCCATGGAAGAAGAAATGTCCCAAATTGAGAAGAACAAGACATGGGAGTTGGTACCTCGTCCAAAGGACAAAAACATAATAGGAACCAAATGGGTGTTCAAAAATAAAATGAATGAGGAAGGACAGATTATCAGAAATAAGGCAAGACTTGTCTGCAAAGGCTATTCACAAATTGAAGGAATTGACTTTGAAGAGACATTTGCACCAGTGGCCCGTATGGAAGCTATCAGGATGTTCTTAGCATTTGCTTGCTCAAAAGGATTCAAAATCTATCAAATGGATGTGAAATCAACATTTCTAAATGGGGAACTCAAACAGGAAGTCTACATGGAGCATCCAAAAGGTTTTGATATGAAAGTAGGAAAGGACCTAGTCTGTAAGTTGAAAAAGGCTTTATATGGATTGAAACAAGCTCCTAAAGCTTGGTATGCAAGATTGTATCACTACCTACAACAACAAGGCTTCAAAAAGGGAGTGGCTAGAAGTAATCTATACATAAAGACAGATCAAGGTAAGTTACTAGCTTCTCTTGTTTATGTTGATGATCTGATTTTTGCTAGTAATAATGATGAAATGAGCCATGAATTTTCTCAAAACATGTCAAAAGAGTTTGAGATTTCAATGATAGGATAGTTTTCCCACTTCCTTGGACTTCAAATATCTCAAACCAGAGTAGGATTGTGCATATCTCAAACCAAATATCTAAAAGACATGCTCAAAAAATATGGAATGGAGGACTGTGCACCCATGAGCACACCTATGACCACAAATTGCAAACTGAGCAAAGATGATGACTCCCCTCTAGTGGATGCAACTCATTACAAGTCAATGATCGGAGCCCTTCTATACTTAACAGCTACATGACGAGACATAATGCAAGCAGTAGGAATGGTGGGAAGATTTCAATCTGCTCCCAAACAATCCCATTTATTAGCTGTAAAAAGAATTCTCAGATATCTGAAGGGAACTTCTGATTTCGGTCTTTGGTACCCAAAGAACTCAACACTGACTGTAACTGCATACACTGATGTTGATTGGGCTGGAAGTATAGATGATCGAAAAAGTACTAGTGGAAATGCATTCTTCCTAGGAGACTGTTTGGTATCCTGGCTCAGCAAAAAATAGTCATCCATATCATTATCCACAGTTGAAGCCGAGTATATTTCTGCTGCAGACTGTTGTACTTAGATACTATGGATGAAGGAAGCTCTAAAATATCTCTACATATGTACAGATCAACCAATTATCGTCTATTGTGACAACACAAGTGCTATCAGTCTCAGCAAAAATCCAGTGATGCACTCAAGAACCAAACACATACCAATCAAGTATCATTTCCTCCATGAGCAAGTAGCTGAACAAAACATTGTCCTAGAATATATCAGTACTAAGGAGCAAATAGCTAATATTTTCACAAAACCTCTTCCTCGAGAAGCATTCGAGCATCTGCATAAGAGAATATGGGGGTTATTTCTTTACCATCACTCAAGTTCATTCATAAAGATGTAGGAGGACAGGGGGAGCAGGTTGACAGGGGGAGTCTGTATGCATTCCTTTGCCATTGATGTCAAAGGGGGAGAGAGCAGAAGGATATTGCCATCAATAACAAAGGGGGAGATTGTTGGACACATATTGTCATTGATGTCAATATGGCAATATTCAAGGAAGGAGACAAAGCCAAAGAAGAGGATCACATAGAGCCATCGGAGCCAAGAGGAACAGAGGTGGTTAAGCGTTGTATGAAGTCGCTGGTGAACACTGGTGAAGGCTGCTGCAGCTGTTGAACACTGTTGAAACACTTGGAGAAAAGTTGTTGAAACACCAATTTCTCCATTGCTGAAACACCAACCTTTTCCGCAGTTGTTCGACACTTGTGAAAAAATTGCCGATACACCAATTTCTACGTTGTTGAAACACCAATTTCGGCGTTGCTGAAACACCAATTTCGGCATTGCTGAAACACCAACCGTTTCCGCGACGACATTATATTTTCAGCACATCGTAAACATGAGGAAGCTAAAGCGAATTGAGGAGGGAAGCCAGAAGGTCAAGCGAGTGTTGAGGAAGTTGAAGCTCAAGCGAGTGAGGAGGAAGCCAAAGAGCCATTGAGTAAGCGGAAACGAATGGACAAAGGCACGAGAATGTATAAAACAGTAAAAACAGAGAAATGTTGTTGCTGTTGGAATGGTGAAGAACCAGAGTGTGAGGTAGTAGAAGCAGCAGAGGCTGTAGAGGCAGTAGGAGCAGCAGAGGCAGGAGAGCAGGAGTGAGACAATCTCAGCTAAATAGTGTGCAGCAGCATACCTGTTCATACCAAGGTTGGGTTGGAGCCCAAGAGGTTGGAGCCTCAGAACTGAACTGGACTGAAGTCATTGGGGGTAGGTGTTCCTAAGTACAGAACCACTGCAAAACAGAGTTGGTGCTCTGGAGGTTGGAGCCTCACTGAAGTCCAAGTTGGAGCTTGGCAACTATTCACAATCAGATTTATACTTATATTATATTTATTTCATTGCATTGTTTTGAGTTTCAATAAAAGCATTAATTTCAGCTGTTGATTTCTATGTTCTGTGTATACATACACATATCTATATATGTTGTTGGCAATCACTAGAACAATTAAAAATAATAATAATAATAATAAGAAATACTAATTCGCCCCCCTCTCAGTCCAACAATTAGACCCTGCAATAAGCATGTCATCTATATACAATAACAAGATAATATACATGTCATTATCTAGTCTTTCAAAATAAACATAATGGTGAGTGTGAAATTTATTGTAACATTGTTCTGTCACAAACCTATCAAACTTCAAATACCACTTCCTTGGATCTTCTTTTAAACCATACAAGCTCTTTTTCAATATGCATACTAAATTCTCCTCCCCTTTGACCTCATACCTTGTGATTGTTGCATATAAATCTCTTCTTCCAAGTCGCCATGGAAATATTTATCTTTACATGTAACTATTCAAGATGCAAATCTTTTACTACAGTTAAACTTGAAATAATTATAACTGAAGTCATTTTGACAACATGAGAAAATATTTCATCAAAACCTATACCTTTCTTCTAGCAAACCCCTTTAAAATAAGTTTGGTCTTCTACCTCTTTTTGTCTCCATCTTGTTATTTCAACCTATAAACCCATTTATTCTATTGAGACCAAGTCTCAAGTATGGTTATGTACCAAAGAGTCCAGAAAAAGCCGCATTTAAAAGTGAGCCATGAAATCTTAGGGACACACAAGTAGTCATCAACAACCAGATTGCATGGACTAGATCGTTGAGTAGATTTGCATTAAGATCGTGAATACATTTTTTTTATATTTACTAATGTTTTCTTTTGTAATGGTGTGGGTTTGCAAAGATAGTAATGATATGATGAAATTAAATCAAGTCGTAGGGAGAGTTGAAATTTATTGAGTTTTTAATTATTTTACTTGAGCTTATTTCAATCTTATATTTACTATTATTTGCTTTTGTAATGGTGCAAATTTGCAAAGACAATAATGATGTGATGAAATAAAACCAAGTCATATGGAGAGTTGAAATTTATTGAGTTTTTAATTATTTTACTTTAGCTTATTTAATGTTAGTTATTTTTTTTTATTTTTTAGTTCTCTTTTAGTCCAATTTTTATTATTTTAAACTATATTATATTTTAATTATTTAAATAGAAAATTACTTAGTTTACTTTTCTGTAATTTTTGTATTTAGTTTTAATTTTAGTTTTATATTGATCATATTTTAGACAAGATTAGATTGTACTTTGTTTTAATTCCAAATATTCTTGTTTATATGTTTTTTTTTAATTTAAGTAAGATTTTATTTTTATTTTTTTTTATTTTATTTTAGTTACTCTCGTGTAGCTTTATTTTATTATTTCAAATTTATTTTTTTATTTTATTTTAGTTTTCGCATATTTAGTTTTAAATAATGTATTTTTTATTTTTATCGAGTTTTCGTTTTTAGATTTTTAATTTTATTTTTAACATAATTTGATTTATTACAGATATGTAATTTAACTTTTATTATGAATTGTTTTTTATTTTTATATATTTATTTAAAGTTTTAATTAAATTTTTATAGCTTTAGTTTAATTCTTTGAGATCTAAAATCAAATTAAAAATAGGTTTAATTAAATTTTTTAAGATTATGTTTGTTTTGAAAGATTTTATGTTTTGGTTTGTAGGTGATATGGAGGATTTGAAACCTAAGCTCAAGGAGAATCAAAACAAACTCATATGTTTATAAAAAGAGCATGAATACAAACCTAAAGGAGAGGTTGAACCAAAGCAAGAAGGAGCTCACACTAATGTAGGATTTTTCTTCTCAAGTCATAGCCCCAAGAGGGTTGAAAATTATTGTATGAAATGAGATTGAGTTTTTTAAATCAAAGTTGTGAACAATTTTTAAAGTCCTATAAATAGTTTGAGAAATCTCTTTTATGTGTATGGAGACGCATATGCAATATATTTTTATTTGTATTGTGTTTTCCATTTCTACATATTTATGTTTGTCAAATTAATTTTTATAATTGAATATTAGAATCCATGTGTCTATTCTTTAAAATGATATTAGTTCTAAAGATTTAACATATTGTTATTTTGAAATTTATAATCACTCTATTAGTATTGACATTTGCTCTAATTTTCGAGATAGTTTAATTTCTGTAAATTAGATTATATTAGATCCAAATAAATCTAAAAAACATAAAATTATAATTTGTTAAGCTCTTTCAAGAGCCCACACTTTTCATGTGTCTAATTGAGCCCACATATTAGTCACAAATATTACCATCCCAAACAACTATAGAACTTTCACAGGTTTTCATTTGGGTAATCTTTCCATTCCTTATGTTGATTATAGAAAGTCTATCAAACACTAGCAACTTGGATAAGATTAAGTAATAGTTAGTTGTAAATATTTAGGATAATTAGATTATATTAGTGTTAGGTGATAATATAATCTAATATAATCTAGCTATAATAAAAACATATCATGTGGCACTTGTCTTGCTATTTATATCGCTTATCATATCTGAGCCAACATATCCCTATAGAATAATGTTTTAACCTCCAAAGCATAATTCATGAGTAATAATACCTCTAAAATACCTTGCAATTGACTTTATTGCCTTCCAATTCTCTTTGTTGAGATTTTTCATGTACTTGCTCACAATTCTATAGCATATGAAATATTTGGCATTGTGCACACCATTACATACATCAAGCTATAAAACATTGATGAATATGGAACCTTGGACATGTAGTATATCTCCTTTTGTGCCTTGGGACACATCTCCTTAGTTAATTTGAAATGGCTAGAAAAAGGTGTGCTAACTGGTTTTGCATCTTTCTTTGTAAATATTTCCAACACCTTTTCTATGTACTCACTTAGAGACAATGCTGATTTATTATTTTTGTTGTCTTTTTTTATTCTCATTCCAAAGATTTGTTTTGCAACACACAAATCCTTCATAGAAAATGAATTAGCTACTTTTATTTTGAACACATTTTATCCTACATGTTAGACCCTGCAATAAGCATGTCATCTACATACAATAACAGGATAATATGGTTGTCAAAATAAACACAATGGTGAGTCTAAAATCTACTGTAACCTTGTTCTGTCACAAACCTATCAAAATTCAAATACCAATGCCTTGGATCTTGATTTAGACCATAGAATCTCTTTTTCAATCTTCATACTAAATTTTCCTTCCCTTTGACCTCATACCCTTATGGTTGTTTCACATAAATATCTTCCTCCAAGTCGCCATGGAGAAAATATATCTTTACATGTAACTATTCAAGATGAAAATATTCTACTACGACTAAGCTTTAAATAGTTCTAATTGAAATCATTTCGACAACATGAAAAAATATTTCATCAAAAACTATTCCTTTGTTCAATGCAAGCCCCTTTAAAATAAGTTTGGCCTTGTACCTCTCTCTGTATCCATTTTATTCCTTCAACCTATAAACCCATTTATTCTATAACGATCATTTACTTGCAGGCAATGGGATCAAGCCTCAAGTATGGTTATCTACCAAAGATTTCATCTCTTTTTTCATGCATTTCTCCCATTTCTTTTTGGTTTCTACCTGCATTTCTTATTCATATATTTATATTTCACCAAAACCAATTCAGAATACATAATACAATGAAAGACAGTATCATTCAGAGGGTCTGCTTAACCTAGTAATATTCTAACAACACTTGTAGGAGTCTGAGGCACTTACTACTACTATTGTTGTTAAACATTTTGATTTTTTAACGCCTTTGGAATTTCTTTTTCTATGATTTCATCAAGAATTATGTATTTTTTGTTTCCCTTTTCTTGTTTCTTTCTTTGTAAATGATCTTTGGACATGACCTTCTTAATGAATACGAAAGCTCTAGTCCTAATGAATTTTTTTATTTTTAGAATCTCATAAGTGATATACAAAAACACTAACTCCATATCCAATAAAAGTATACTTCTTGGATTTTTTCTCAAGATTTTTTCTATTTTCTTTATCAATATGGAAAATGTTCCACAACCAAAAGTCTTCGAAAATGAGTAGTTTACCTTTTTACCTGTCCATGCCTCCTTTGGAATGCCACCATCCACGGAACTTAAAGGCCCTATATTTATTAAGTAAACAATAGTATACACAACATCTACCCAAAATTGTATGTGAAATCTTGCATGAAATCTCATACTCCTTGCATAACAATGTAAACTTTGAAATTCGAACTCTGCCCAAAAAACCCCAAAAAAACATCAAAAACAGTGCTAAAAACGAAAAGTGTGTATACTGGAATGATGTTTTTTTTTAGGCGTTAATTTTGAACATGTTTTAAAAATGGCAGTGACTACAAAATTTACTATGAAATTTTCATGCAAAATATAGCTTCAAAATGAAAGTGATGATACTGGAATAATGATTTTTTTTTAGGGTCAATTTTCAAACTTTTTAAAAAATGCTAATAAAACCAAATTTTTATGTGTCAAACAAAGTTGTTTATGAGGAAAAAAACACATTAATGTTTTTGGTAGAATATTATTTTTCTTTCCTAAGTATAAATTTAACATGTTTTCAACCATAACATGCTAGATACAAAAGAAATTGAAATTTTTTCAACTATAAAATTAAAAAACCATGACATTATGAACAAAGTACATCACTAACTGAATTCAAAAGTCATTATTTGTATATTGAATAAAACATAAATTATATCTCTAATTTAATATTGCATTGTAGATATTTTGAAAAATAAAATTTATCATAATTAAGACATATAATCCAACAACATAAAAATGCCTCAAAACTTCTCATTTAACACCATATGGAAACATTAATTTTATTTGAAGATACAATGCATACATCAGTTATATAAACTGTCTTAAACAATTATCCAAAATCACTCATATTTTCTTTCACACCATCAGAATTCACATCTTCAGATGAGTGACTGGATGTTGAAGAAGATGTTCCATATTCTTCTCTTTCATCAACTAGTGCCCCATCTGAGTCCACATGCATGCCCAACATTTCAGGTTTCAAAATTCTTCTAGATCTACGACTGGTTTCTGCAGACTCCCATGTCAACACTGTTCCTTCTGGTAACAGCCTTTTCAGAATCTCTATCGTCTTGAAGCGAAGAGTTCCTCCCTTTATTAAATTGAAGTCATAAACAAGTATGTCAACATCCTCCAATTTTAATATGTCTGTGCGGTGGCGATTTATATTTGTACCCTTTCTTTTTCTTTTTCTGCCATTTTTTTTGTCAACTACCATCTCTGGCTTATACACACCATTGAATGGGTGTGTATTTATGGCATACCAATGTACTTCAACACTTGTAACATCCTCATTTTTTGTAAATACCTTTATAACTTTAGCAACCCAAAATGGATATCCATTGGGATATCCATCTGCTAGCACTGCAATCATGCAACCCTCCTAATATCCTGTACTGAACCCCTGTAAAGGTCTTCCATGGCTTCACGTTGTGCACGAGATCTTCTGGAACCAATATACATCTCTCTTTCCTCTGCCTGTGAAGAATTAATGATACCTTGAGATTGTTGTTGTTCAACAATGTTTATTTCCTCATGTGCATTCGACACATCTCGTGGCCAAATAAATGGATTTTTCAAAGGTATATCTTTATTTTCTCTTGTTGAAATGATATCACTTTGATTATTCAAAAATGACTCCCACCAAACTGAATCAGCAATGTCAAAGTACTCATATGTATATCTAATACATTTTTTAATTTCTTCTAGGCAATGAGAATACTTTATATCTCTATTTTTTTTTGCGTACATTATGAACTTCACCAACTGATTGTAATAACAATATTTTCAATGCAAATATTGGATGATCTGGAATGAACTTCAAAAATTGCAAACATGATGATGGTGCCCATTCTGTAGTAGTTGAATACTTCTTGCCCCATATTATTGTTTTCCCATCAATTGTTTTGTTACGAAATTGATGTTGGAAGCTAATGTCATTAAGTTGTTCAATGCATTTCCCCTCACCATATGATCCCATAATAAACCTTCGCATGTTGATAGTTTCTTCCAACACATCAAAAGTAGGCTCTGGCATGTATGATTTCTTAATACATTCAATTAATGATGGCAAGCTCCCAGCTTCCTTCCTCCTCAATGTGACTGAAAAATGACTAAACATCTGATCAATATGGTCATGAATATGCCCAACAAGAAGGAATCCAACCTTTACCTTCTGAAAAATTATCAATTCAACAAGCAGGTTTAGATATAAAAAAAAACATGATTTTTGTTTTCACGGCAAGTGTTGTCCTATTGTAGATACAAAACTTTAGGAAGATTACCAGACCAATGAGAAAGCACATCATGAATTATGGTTATGGTTAGATTTGCATCATTATGAATATTTGGAGCTGTGAAGTACACCCTTGGCAACATTTTCCCATTGAAGACCATACAGCCGACCAAGTGAAACTGAATAAAATTTTCCTCCTGTAAATTTTTGGGTGTGCGAACAAAATGTGGTAAAAGTGTTTTCTTCTGGTCCATACCATCAATTATCAAACCCAAATATTTATTCGGATTATCATAACACTTTTTTCGATGCTTGTACAACTTCTTCCTTTCGTTTGTTTTTTGTTCGCAATGCTCCTGAAGTTCTTTGACAATTAAATCTACATAACATAAAAGAAATTCATTAAGAAATATGTTTTCATAGTTGATGACTATACAATTTTAAAAGTTAAAGTTATGAATTCTTACCTCTTTTTGAGCCTTCACATTTGTCCCTTTTTTATGTAAGAGAAGCACATGTACTGCAAATCCCCATCCTTGTCTTCTTAAGAATATAGACATTGTTGAATTCTTTCTTCCATACCTTCACAAAATATTGATATGTAATAAATTGGCCATGTCCCTCAGCACCTTTTGCATATTCTTTGTATAAGTTGTAGATTTCTCGTCTTGAAAACTTATCCAAAATATATATAAGGGGAGGCAGACAGGGGGTCAGAGTGGGGTGGAAAGGGTGTGGGCGCGTTGCGGGGTAGACATGTGATGGATGGGTGGTGGAGTCAGGGCGACAAGGGGGGTGGGGTGAGGGGAGTGCACGTTTGGGAGAGAGTGGGGGCAACGTGGGTGGAGAGAGTGGCAGGGAGGGAATGTAGGGATGAGGGGGCGAAGAGGTTTGGGAGAGGTGGGTGGGGTGAGGGAAGAAGGGTCCGGCGTGGCCGCGGTGGGGTGGAAGGGGGTGAGGTGGTGGGTCCCCACACATTCACCACACGCCCACAACCGTGCACCCCTTCGCCCAACACTCACTCCAGCCTGCCCGCCCTCACGTTCACCGATGTCCACTCCAGCCCTCGTCTCGCTCCCAACCCTCCCACCCACCATTCGCCCGCCCGCCACTTACCATTAGGGGTGGTTGGGCGATTCTGATTATACAAATAATAAATTTATGATATATTTTCGTTGTTAATTTAAGTTAATATGTTTTTTTTATTTACTGATTTATGTGTTTCTATTTTTCAGGAAAATGGCATCAAAGAAAATTTGTATGAATCTTTCTAGACCAAAGACTCTTAAAGGTGCATCTTCAAAAAACATTGGTGAATGAACTCCACCTAAGCTCATCGCTACTAATCTTTCAAGTGCCTTAAGTGATAAGAAGATAATTTCAGACTGGAAAAATTCAAAAGAGGTGAAATTTCCATCAAGAGTCTGGTATGTGAAAGAAAGAGAAAGCACAAATGTGAATATATATCTATATATTGATATACCGAATAATAATGGAAATTTTGAGGTGATGGGAAGAGTCATAGATATGTGTTCGGTACCGAACATTGAAATTGTTTACGTACTTACAAAAGCTCTCAAGTCACATGAAAGAATTAAATACCGACTATCATATTCATTATATGACACAAGAGAGGTATCTACAAAGTTGTGTAAACAAATCGTAAATGAGATGACACAAAACATCGTAAGTATTGTTATTTATATTTGTGTTTTGCATTCTTTAAAGTGTCTCACTATATTTTTTTAACTTTGTTTTTATTGACATATGATCTTTTGTTTGGCGGAATTTTGTTGAAAGTTGTTCAATTAGGTTGGGAGGAATTCATTTCATAGAGCATGATATCATGAAAGTTGCCAGCAATTTCTACTCAGTTTCAGAAGAAGATATGGAAAACAAGAAAAATGTAGTAATTGATGATGCTACAAAATTACATCTAAAGAATCAGAAAAAAAAAGGCCTTTGGTGGATAAATCTAGCAAGGGTAAACAAGTTACTTTTGAGGACGATGAAGTTGAAACTGACATTGAAGCATATGTTGCCATTAATGAAGATGACATTGGAATTGAGAAAAGTCGTAAAAGACCAAAAGTAACAATGCCCAAGAATAAATCTATTGAGAATGTTATGACGAAGAAAAGTAAAGTTGAAGATTTTGAAGTAGTCACTACCAACAGCCAAGAACCTAGTGAAACTTCAAAAGAAAGCAGAGAAATCATTACACCAAGAGTTGATTTAGATGATGGCCTTATCAAAACAAAACAAAATGCCATTCGATAGAATTTGAAAAAGAGAAACTTAATTGATGGTGGTCATACATTTCAGCTTAATGTTAGACAAACCTATAAGGCAAGTGAAGGGCAATGCCAATATCAAGTCAGAAAGCCAAATCATTTGCATGTTCACAACTTGAACACATTGATGAGGTACAATCCACATGCTCATGTGGTTAGTTATGTGCTTCTTGTTGATCCACTTCAAGTTCCCAACAAAGAAGCATTTGATAAGTCAAAATGTTTTGAATACAATTATTATGTGCTTGGGGGAACCATTTTGTAGAAGCTCAAAGACAATTGATAGAGGAATATCCTAATAACCCACGTTTTGAAACAATGAAATGTATCATTTACGCTGGTTTATCAGATACAGAAGCAAAGTTAGTGGCATGGGATCATAATTTAGATAATGAATATAGGATGTCTATGACATTCATCCAAAGGGTTAGACTTATTCATAGTGAATTTCAAGAAAAATGTGGTGGGGATAGGATAAATGTTACTGCAGATTTCCGAAAGGAATGTTGTATGGAATTAGGCTATCAAATTGAAGAGAAAACCAATTCAAAAGGTGGAAAAGGCAACAAAAATGGTGATTTATTCAGAGGTGTTGATAACATTTTCCAATTGTCATTTAGAACTGGAGATGTTTGGAAGTTGATTGATTAGATTTTTAGCATGTGGGAAGACGTTGGCATTAAAAACCAGAGGGTCAAAATGTCTAAGCCATTGATATGTAGCAACAGTAAATCAACTCTTGAATTAAAGCAACTTCCAGACGATATGACTACCACGCCTTAGAGGGCAATGCAAGGAGTGAAAGATGAAAAAATTGTCAAAACAATATTATCTCATGTGAGGTCAGAGAAATTATCATTGGAGGAAATGTCTGAATAATTTCAAAAGTAAGTTTGTTGAATTATTTTTATTTATTTATAGATTATAGTTATATTCTAAATAAAACATGTTGTTCTTGGTAGTATTTGTTATACATATCAGTATATTAACTTTTTCTTACTTTATCTATGCAGTCACAAAGTTTACATGAAAATTCAAGAACAAATGGTTAGATTGTTGAATGAAGATAGTTCAGATGATGTTGTACGCAACTATCCAGATTCAAGTTCTACATCAACATTAAAAGTTTTTTATCTTGCATTTAAAAAGGTATCTTGATTTATACATTCATTTTATTCATCTGTGTACTATTTTTAATTTAAAACTTACAGATATATTTTTTTATTTGATAAAAGATGAGGAAGGAAGATAATGGAGCACTAGATAGTTTCAAGACTTTTATTGAAAAAATAAAGATCGAAAGACTGAGGAAGCAACGTATTAAGAATGTTGAACTTGATCCAACTCTTAATCATTTCATTT
>APFE030202663.1:0-10170 GCA_000404065.3 Pinus taeda
TATATATATATATATATATATATATATATATTCAATAATGAAAGCATAAATACATTGATCCGTACATGATTGAATTAAATAATGAAATACACTGATCCATACTCATCATTCATACTAATACATACATCATTCATTCATACACCACGAGATTCAATAATGAACTAGATTGATCCATATTCATCATTCATTATTCAACATTCTAGAATCTAAATTGATTTAAAAATTAAATTCATCATTCATCATTCTAGATTCTAAATTGATTTAAAATTTAAATTCGTGATTCTAGAATCTAATTAGTACTAACCAAAATAGACTGTAGTAGATACTTAAGCCTGAAGATTGGAATAGTAAATTGATATAACTCAAACTCAAAAAAAGTAAAGAGTGAAAGTCAAAGAATCAGTCTAAGGTCATCCATATCTAATGTCAAGACTTGAAAGTTAAAACTGACGATTAAAAATGGCCAATGAGCATTTTAGGAGTGCCATGGAGGAGGAGGTGCAACAGTTAACTGGTAAGTCAAATAGTGCTGCGCAGCAAGCTGAGTAGACATAAGCTTGGTAACTCGAATGAGTGAGTTAGAGATTGCAAATTAGTTTAGGTTTCGATATTTGTTATGTGTTGTTTTTTTAATTTTAATTTTTTTTATGGTTGTTTTATAATTTTTTTTAATTTCTATATTACAACAGTTACTAGAAAAAAAATTAAGCAGAACATGGCCCCCTCAAAAGGGGTGCTTTTGGGCTTGGTGCTCTTGATTAAATGGTAGTTCCAAACCCTTATATATAATAGAGCCCAATGGAAACATCGCAATTCGCTCATTCCTGAAATCCTAAAAATTGTTTGTCTGATGCATTTTGAGTGGAATCTGAAATTTACTTTCTCCATATGAAATAAAATGAGGTCAGAACCACTCTCAAACATCCTAAGTCAATTAATAGGGCCCTAGGGTTGAATGTTGAGCTTTACCACTCATAAATTATTGTTTCAAGCAAAATTAAGGGGGAGCACCTAGCCCTTTTTTAGGGGAGCTGCCCAGAAGCACCCCTTTTGGGGAAACACCTCCCCACAGTAGGGAAACGTTTCCCCCTGCGTCTCCCTATGTCTCCCTAAAAGGGGGCGTGGGGAAACGTGTCCCTGAGTATCTTCCCATCCTAGGTGTGTGGGAAGCGTGGATACGTGCACCCCACCATAGGGGACACATCCTCATGGAACACTGGTTAAAATAAACTATTGTTTTCTTACAAAAGCAAAAAATGGATCAAAATTTTAACTATTTCATATTTTATGTTTAGCACAATTGCAAGTCGTGTGGTAGTACTAAAATAGGATATATAAACAGCAGTGTTTTTTATAATCACTACATAGTCGAATTCCTATCAATCTTATGTGGAAATGATGTAGCTTGAAGTATCTAAATGCAGTACCAAAGTAGAATTGATACCAATAACCAAATTAGGCAGTGACAGCACAAACAAAATTTGTTGTAGCATCAAAATTTGTTGTAGCAGTGACAGAACTGTATTATCTAAATTTTTTCCTGGTAGCACTCTCATTTCCGTAAAATGTTTTTAATTCCAATGAACAAAGACTTGCCTGACTCGATAACGAAATTGTGTTCCTTTGACATCAAGGATTTAGAAAAGGATTTAGAAAAGAATTTAAAAAGAACCAATCATAGTAGAAGGATCATTACAGGATCTAAATACTAAAAAATAATCACCATAAAAGAACACTAAACATTAAAAGTTAAAACTAAAGATTGGAGTATCTAAAGAACAGAACCTAATTATTGACAAAAACTAGACATTAAATGAAGGATCGTGGGATCTATGACCCAGTGCCGATAAGAATACAAAATCAACTTCTGCATTCCCCTCATGACCCATCTGGATATGGACTTAAGGAGACCAGAACCAATCTTAATAGATTAATTACAGGATGTAACTGCACAAGCCTATTACTCCATGAGTCTATCCCCCATCTGCTTATACTAGATATAAACAACACGTTTGTAGAAAGTTAGAAAAATACATTGTACAATTAGATTGAACTCAATACAGATTCAATTGGACCTACAACACATTCTAGCCACAAAGCTGGAAAGAGCACAATAAAAATAAAAGCAAACATTGAATCTTATCACTATTGTGGATTTTGTCCTTAGAATGACATGAGACATTCCAAATATGATGCCCAATCTGATATGTTGGCTCTTCTAGCATGGATGCAAAGAGAAAGCAATTACAGTACTTGATCTGTTTTTTATAATATAAGACTATATTTTGCTAAGAAAACAAAGGTATACAAAAAAGCTCACATGCATTACATATCGAATATCATTCCTTCGGGAAAGCCCTAAAAGCCAAGTGTATGTGGAGACTAATATCAAAAGAGGACCTCTGGAATCAGATTCACATTCAGAGATATATTGAGCCCAATTCAGCAGAAGACTGGATTGGAAACCCAAACAAGTCAATCAACAATGCATCCATATTATTGAAAGTACTGACTATAACATTCCCTTTAATAGGCAGATTGCTGGCATGGAAGGTTTGCAATGAGGCTAAGGCGAAGATCAGTATAGACCCATGGATAAGTAGTGGAGCTGAGTACAAGCTGCCAGAAGCAGTGATAAACTCCCTTCAATCTAGACCAGGCAGCTGGACCAGGAAACTCCTCCATTTGCCAACAGGATTGGAATAGCGCTGAACAGAGAGACGACTCAAAGGCCAAGAAAATATTCAATCAAAAGGATTTATAAACAAATCAAAAGTGTGCCATGCCTATATAAAAGACTCTGATGATGAACATGTCTGGTCTAAAATCCAGCCTTGGGGATTTACACTCCAAAGTTAGGATAAGAATCGTGTACCCTGGACAGACCAGAATGCACACTCTCATGGTGGAAGCACATCTGGATAAGAACCTTTCAAAAGTTCATTATTTACATGCAGTTGGCAATCTTAAATAGAGCACCCACATAGGAAGTTCTTAAGAGAAGAAATGGATCAAGTCCAAGCAAATGTATCATGTGTAAAAGAGTTGAAAAGAACATAGACCACTTACTGATATTTTGTCCTTAATAAAGGAAATCTGGATGGTTTGACAAGGATAAAGGACTGTGGACAAGGAGGTTATGCTAAAGAGTGCTCTAAAAAGTGGTAGCAAAACTCAGTCCTCAAAGGCCTTCCTCTAATAGTATCATGGGGAATCTAGAAAGATAGAAATGTTGAAATCTTTGAAGACAGGTATATAACTCTTTCAATGTGCCTTCCAAGGTTAGTCAATCTTCTCAAACTTCAAAGCTTTTTCATCAACCCCAACACAGAAAAAGTTGATTCGTGCTCCTATGGACAAATCTGGAACATGGGGATTACTTTGATGGAGCTAGTCAAGGTACCCCCCAAAAAAGGGAAGCCATACGTGTTCTCTATCTCAATAACTCTCACTGTATCAGATTTAAAACAGATTTAGGTGAGGATCAAATAACTACACCGAGCTTATTTCCCTAACAATACTCTAAAAGCTAGCAGCCCACAGTGGCATTTAAAAAAATACCAGTGTTTGTTGGCTCATTGTTGTTAGATAGTGTACCCCAGATCATCTTCTACTAGGTTGGAGCACACATGGCAGATCTGGGCACCTTATATTACAGCAGCATTACACAAATCCATGCAGCATTAAATTCCAAACAGCATAATGATCTGTTGGTGAGAATGCAGCAATAAATAGACAGTAGGAGCACATCACAAATTTTATTATTCCATCAATAAGGGCACACACATGCATGTATGGACCAGCCATAAAAAGAATAAGATAATTTTATCATTATACTTTAGGTTAAAGATAAAGTGCTAAAGTTAGATGAGTCAGTTCTGTTTTATTTTTCAGTCTTTCTGAATTCATCTTTAATCAGTTAGATAGAGCACAGATCCAGAGACCTAAGTAATATATCTATTTTTATAAACCCTAGGTGTCACTTATAAGAAAGAGTGAGAGTATGGATCTGTAATAGGGTTAGTTTCAGTTCTTACACAAAATCCTTTCTAGCAGATTTTTATTCAGCAGTATTAGAATAGCAGTAACAGGTGTTTTTGACATTGATCTGTGTGTTCCAATGTATGTATTCCAACTGTGTTTGTAGATTTTAGTGAGATTCAGATTGCAGTTTTGATTAGCCTTTAAATTTAGACAGTGTTAGTTTCCACTAGAAGAAGAATATGTTTACAATGAGTTAGACAAAAATTCATAATGGTATCAGAGAAAGGTTTGTTGAAACATTCTAAAAATCCTTGAATAGATAGTAGGACTGCTACCTATGAAAGGGAGCTGTCAGGAGGCTCCAGGGATCGGATGCTGTGATCCATGCTTGAGAAAAGCACAGTGAAGTTTCAAGTTGTCGGGTTCTTTGTTAGGCTGCTGATCTGTCTTAACTTTCGTTTAGGCGATATTCCAAGGCAGTAGTATGGCTACAGTCAATCTCAAATACATGAACAGATTGGAAGGTCCCTCTTAACTTCATCCCAAGGAAGTCTCAGGTAACCAGCCTGCATCCATCTTAACTACAGATCTTCCAAGCATTTGGCGGGATCAAATTTCTTTTCACTCTAAAAGAGGTTTGCACCTCAATAGATTTGATCCCTCTCGACACTCGATAGATCTGGAGTTAAGATGGATCTAGAGTGAGAAATTATTCTTACATAAGAATACCATTAGCAAAACCATGGGTTGTCAAAACCACCAACAATAAATTGACTATTTTACCTCAAGTTTATTTTAATTATTAATTTTATTTTATGTTTTATTTATTTCATTTCCATTTTATGCAATTTGACTGAGTCAAAATGTTTACATATCAAGACACGACATTACAACATCTCTTCCATACCAGGCTGGTGAGCGCCTCTAGGCACAAAGATATTGTTGGAGTAGGATTTGTCTAACTTCATTGAGAAACTGGTTGTAGAGCCTCCCAAACCTGTGTAATTAGTAAATCATAAAAAGAAGATGGCCAAGGTCAAGTGAGTCATACTTGAATCTATGAAGGATCATTAGATCCCTCACATCACCAAAAAGACCACAATAAAGTACATGTTTGATGCTCTAGTCACTCTATCAGAGTGAGAACAACAAACAGAAGACATTGCTAAGAAATAAGCTTAATCCCTGCAAATGAGTAAAAGGATATTGTAGTTTCCTACTTAATGAAGATTATTGATCTCCATGATCAGCTTGCAGCAATTGAGAGGAGGTGAAGGGTGAAAAGCTAGTACTCATTGCATTAAACAGGTCCTATTCTTTTTGGAAACTTTTTGGCTATGACATCTAGGCCAAAAAAAAGTTAAAACTTCCCATTTTGAAGAGGCTATGGAATGACTTCAACTAGAAGGAGCAGAATGTTGTCCCCATTAGTAAGACGAAGAAGGGCAACAAGAAAAGAGGAACTAAGAAGGGTTAAAAAGGGAAGAAAGAGAAGCCAGCTTCTTGTAACCAGGGAAGGAAGGACTTGAGCCACATCAAGTGCTTCAAGTGTCAAATGTTTGGGCACTTTCGCTTCCAATGTCATCAAAAGAAGGGGAAGGGAAAGCAACTTGTAAAGAGTACAAAAGCATCAGCTCAAGTGGATGAGCTTTCATCCAATCTCGAGATACACTTCTCAATGGTCTCATGCCTGTCATCTGACATCATGTCTGATGTGGACTGGTATGTGGACAGTGGAGCCTGCAAACATACAACCTCTAACAAGAGTACCTTTAGTAGAACTTGGTGATGATGCCACATATCCAGTTGCAAGAGTGGGATCCATCAAGTGATATCCTTAAGCTTACTAAGTTAATGATGTATTGTATGTACCTAGCTTAACTAAAAATCTCTTTCCAATTTCAGTGATGATAGATCCTACATATATGGCTAAATTTGAAGATCAACAAGTCCTCATCCTAAATTGCAAGGGAATCCTATAAGAACTTTAGGGTATGATAGTGACAACATGTGTGAGCTTTGACAAAAGAGACTAGGTAACTTGCACTAGTGAATGTTGCCAATCTTGAAAAACATGGTGTGGGCATTGCCAATCTTCAAGGCTGAGAAGAAAGGACTGTGCAAAGGTTGTGCACTTGGCCAGCATGTAAAGGATGTTTTCCTGGCAGTAAACATAGGTCAAGAGGGGTTTATAACCTAATCAACTCAAATGTATGTGGGCCCATCTCTTCAACTTCCTTATCAAGTAACATTTACTATGAATATTTTATTGATGATTCTTCTAGGAAGTCCTAGACTTAATTCACAAAAACCAAAGGAGTTTGATACCTTTTGCATGAAATCAAGAATCAAGAAAATGTTGATAGTTCCCTACAACCCTCACCAGTTTGGGGCCTTGATTCATGATCTAGTTCTGCTCATGTGTCTCTGTGTATAAACATGTCTCATCATTGTCTATATTTTGAATAGGTATCCTCACAGAATTTTGAAGGATAAGACTAGAGGAATTCAGAAGCCTCAAGTAACACATCTTTGAGTTTTTCAGTTGTCCTATCTACATTCATATTCCAGATGGGAAAAGGACCAAGTTGGAACCTTCTAGTTTGAAGGGCATTTTTGTAGGTTAGAGTGAAACCTCAAAAGCTTATAGAATATACATTCCATCTCAACATAAAGTAGTTGTGAGCAGAGATACCAAGTTTGAAGAAAATGCATGGTCCTCTAAGTCTCAACAACCTCCAATAGTGACCATGGAGGCAGAAGAGCTTGGTATCCCAAAAACAGATCTGCAGAAATCAAAAAGATCATGAAACGCATACTTAGATCAGCAAGCTTTTGGAAGTGCAAGGGGTGCCTCTTTACCTTCAAGTTCAGCTAGAAAGCCTAGATGGCTAATCTAGACATTAAAAGAGGCAACAGAGTAAGTTGGTGCTCCAACTACTTCCCTTCAAATAAGCCACCCTCCTAAAAAGTTCCCTAGTTATGTTGCACTGATATCTTTCATTATTGAAACAAAACCTTCTAGTAACGGCAGTAAGGAAGCAAGTACTGCAAAATGCCATGATGGAGGAATACATCTCCTCCTAAAGAATGATGGGTAGGAGATAGTGCCTAGACTAGTGGAGAAGTCAGTATTTGACTCTAGTTTTTCTTACAACAATCATGCATGGTTAAACATGCACCAGATAGCAGCATGTAAAACTGCAAAGCTCGGTTTGTGGCTGGACGGTTCTCCCATTAAAAAGGAGTTGACTATGAGGAGACTTTTGCTCTTGTTACTAAATATACCTCTATCAGATTTACTATGTCTTTCACAACAATCTTCCATTGGATTTTATATCAAATTTATGTAAAGACAACATTTCCTAATAGGTTGATTAAGGAGTTATATGAATAAACCAACCTAGAGGCTTTTAGGTGAATAGGCTTGAGACCCATGTTTACAAGTTGAAGTAGGCCCTTTATGAGTTGAAACAGGCACCATTTGCATGGCACTCCAAGATCGATGAGTAACTTTCAGATTTGGGTTTCACTGAGACAGATGCAGATTCTAATTTTTACAATTTGGTAGATCATTCTAATCTGCTTGTTTTAGTCCCATATGTATACAATCTTACACTCACAGGAAGTTAAAAGGAATCCACAAACTGGTGCAGGGCAAAATTGGCAAGAGAATTGGTCATGACTTGAAGCACTACTTGATGGCTCTAGGGGTGTAGCAAAGTGCAGGTGAAGTGTTCCTTGGACAGAAAAAGTATGTAATTAAAATTCTTAGAAGATTTCAAATGATGGACTGCAAACCCATGGCTACTCCAGTGTATGCAATTGAAATTCTGATGAGATTTCAAATGATGTACTGCAAACCCATGGCTACTCCCCTGTGGTAGTAGATTTGATGATGGCTACTCCCCTGTGGTAGTAGATTTGATGAACATATGTATACAGGGAATTGATAGGTTTCCTCATGTACTTAGTTAACACAAGGCCTAACATTTGTTTTGCAGTCAACACTTTCAGTACATGGTGCAGCCTAGGCAATTTCATCAGGTTGCCACAAAACACAAGTTCTAATACTTGGAAGGGGGCAGTGCATTTTGCACTGAGATATGTTAGTGATGCAGCTTTTTATTCAATGATAATGGAATAGCATTAACAGGGGTTCTTGACAGTGATCTACATGTTCTGTGCATGTTTTCTAACTGTGTCCGTTTATAGGCTCAAACGACATTCAGATTACAGTTTCGATTAGCCTTTAAATTCAGACTGTGCTACTTTCCTGTAGGAGAAGAATCTGTTAAACAAGTGTTACTAAATTCATCAGTTGTTAGTAATTAATTGGATGAATGGCAGTAGTAGAAGATGAAATCAAACGTTCTGTCCGTTTTTATTTTAGAGCGCTTTGAACATGTCTACAGACACCTTGAGGAAGGAAGGACTACAGTTGGCTGAGGGTTCAAGGTTATGAAGTGAAATCAAGGATTGTCATATCTTACACGAACATATTTCTGCATCCTCGAATGGGGATTCTTATGACAGTCAGTATTCTGAAGATGATCCAAGTGCCTCAAAAGAAGAATTCTGAATTTTAGAGAAGTTACAGGACCCTTCAATCAATATCAATTCCTTCTTCAGTGTTAGCAAAGAATGTATATTTTCGTTCTGATATTTCTCGAAGCTTAAAGCATTTACAGAATGTATCTCTTTATACTCAGATGAAATAAAAGATTATAAAAATTGAGGGAAAATATATCAATATCAATCGATATGTAAGCCAATAAATGCGCCAAAAAAAACACAGATTGAAAAAATATGCCTGCTGTGAGTCTGTGAAAGCAAATATAAGCGGCGCCTCTTCTGGAAAATGTGAAGCGGAAATACAAAACAAAAAGGACATCGTGATAAGAGAATATGGGTTGAGAGGGACAAAAGAAATCAAGGCTTAGACTCACCTCTATCCGATTTCATATGAGGATCTGAACCAGCCACATCGGTTATCCAAAAATGCACCTTTGTCCGTGCACCGATCAAGTCAATCCGCCGCCTGGAAAGAAAAATAGCACAATGCAAATATTTGCAAATGCGTCTACCTGAAAAGGGGGCGCGGCCTAAGAGGCCCTCCTGAAACCCCTCGGAGAAGGATATATCTGCGGACCTGAAACCCTACATCCGATATAACAACCCATTTTAAGATATAAATGTTTTAAAAAGTTAAAGAGCATTATCGCCGACCCTGAAACCCTACATCGTATATTGAACTAGCATTTGCACAAACTGGTGCAACGTCATAGAAGTAGTGGGATATGTAAGTAGGTTTGTGCAACGTCATAGTAGTGGGATATGGAAGTAAGTAAAAGTAATATTTTAGTAAAATGTTAAATATGTGTTGTATGAATTAATAATTTTATTACATAATTAATAAAAGAATTAATAGAGAAGGGTTATTATTTTAAAATTTAGGATATAATTATAAAAAAAAATAAATTGAGAGGAAATATTAGTTTTAAAAAACAAAATAATTAAAAAGAGCGATAAATTTTAGGTTTAATTCTAAAGCCTCAATGCCAAAGGATTATATTAGAACATCCTAAAAAGTTTTTTAAGAAAAATGGCGATTAAAACCTTTTCCAAATAAATTTTAAAGGTTTAAAGCATAAATATAATAAAAGCCGGCATATATATGTAAATAGTAATAAAGAGGTCGACCCCATAAAACTGCCACGTTGCATATTGGGATCTCGCGAGTGGCGTTTTTGTTTTATTGTCCATGACCCAACTTCCGAAGCCTCTAACTTGCGACTTTATTTACACCATATCCATTCAATTTAATTATTTACACCATAACCATTGCAACTTTTAATGTCCATGACCAGACACACGTCTTTAAAACTTGTGATATGAAAGGCGTGACATGGCAACTGTGATATTATATTAAGGTGTGCTATGATGGAGCAGTCGAGTCTGCAACACGTATTGCAATCGGAGGTTTCAAAGTGACAAGGCTTCAAAAGTTGAGATATAGTGGATGCGATATTAATGGCCAAATGTGGAGAATTAATGGTTTTCGATAGAATAAACGCATTCATTATTACTAACGGTTTCTTGAGATTTCGCTCATAAAAGTCTTGGATTATTATGTAATCAATTATTTGCTAAGTTATTCGCTCTGAATGTTAGTTACTCTCACCC
>APFE030202664.1:6096-43031 GCA_000404065.3 Pinus taeda
TATCGTTTGGACAAATATCTTCATCAACAAGGTTTTTCAAAAGGATTAGCAGATAGCAATCTTTATATAAAAATTGGAAATGACAAATTGCTAATACTTGTTGTGTATGTAGATGACATTATTTTTGGCAGCAATGAAGAAGATATGAGTCAAAGCTTTGCCTTGATCATGCAGAAAGAATTTGAAATGTCCTTGCTGGGAGAACTAACATATTTCCTTGGTTTGCAAATCCAACAAAAGGAAGGAGGAATCTTCTTATCTCAAACCAAGTATCTCAAGCAAATTTTGAAGAAATATGGCTTGGAAGATGCAAAACCAGTATGTACTCCCATGGTTACAGGATGCAATCTTAGTACAAATGATGAATCAGCAGCTATGCATCAACCAACCTACAGGTATATGATTGGAAGTTTACTTTATTTGACAGGTACCCGACCAGACATCATGCATGCAGTGGGAATAGTTGGGAGATTTCAGGAAAATCCAAAGGAAACTCATCTTCAAGCAGTAAAGATGATTTTCAAATATCTTCAAGGGACTCAAAACTATGGCTTATGGTATCCTAGAGATACAGATCTCACACTTCATGCTTATACAGATGCAGTTTGGGCCGGAAGCATGGATGACAGGAAGAGCACAAGTGGTGGAGCATTCTTTATGGGTTCCAGATTAGTATCCTGGTTCAGCAAGAAACAGAGTTCGATTGCCTTATCTACAGCTGAAGCAGAATATGTGGCAGCTGCATCTTGCTGCACTCAACTCCTTTGGATGATGCAGACCTTGCAGGATTTTCAAATACCTTGTACACCACCTATCCCCATCTTATGTGATAATACAAGTGCAATCAGCATTTCCAAAAATCCTGTCATGCATTCAAAGACCAAGCATATACCGATCAAGTATCACTTTCTTCGGGAACAAGTGTTGGAACAAACGGTCAAATTAGAGTATGTTCCTTCTAAGGAACAAGTTGCTGACATCTTCACCAAACCACTGCCCAGGGAAACTTTTGAATATCTCAGACAGAAGCTGGGAGTCGTGAATGCATCATCTTTCTGTTAAAATTTTCAGAGAAAATTGGGTGTACGCGTGTTGGATAAGGAGTATCCGCGTACATACGCTGGTCGGTACAGAGACAGTCGCGTATATGAAAGTTTGTTGGATATCAGGAGGAGCAGGCTCTGGTTAAAGATATTTTGATAAGGATCTGACAGAGACCATTCGGCACAGGTTCAAGGGGAGCAGATAATCTTCTAATTATGCATTTTTGGCATTAGTTTAGAAGCTTTTGGTTATATTCCATAGTTGTTGATGATTTCAGGTAAAACAAAGGCAGAAGGCGAACAGAAAGAAATATTGGTTGCTGATCTGAATGATCATTGTCAGTTGCTGCTGCTATCAGTTGTTGATGACTTTTTATAAGTCATGTTTTCAATAGTCGTCTCTATGTCATGTATCTCTTTCTTATATGGTGTCAAGGTCATGTAACGACCTATATTAGTTTCCCCACTATGCCTGGGATGAAGATGTAATATTTTTTTTGGTCATCATATGTAAATTTCTGATGTATTCCACTCGGTTGGATGGATGATCCCCACTTGGTTGGGTGATGGATGTATGTACTAAGTCTTATGGTGATAGGAAGGTCTTGTATTGTTATCCAAGTCTCGGTTCTTCTTCAAGAACATCTTTTTGCAGATCTTGCCTACAGTCAGGGGGAGCATGGTCAGTACAGAAAATTTCAGCATATACTCAGGGGGAGCACAACCCTTTGCCCTTGATGACAAAGGGAGAGAATGATCTTGGATCTTGGTGTTGCCATCAAGTCCAAAGGGGGAGATTGTTGGCATTATGGCACAGGTTTGGATCTATGACACAGGTGTTGTCCTTGATGGCAACCTTCTTTGGTAACAGATCTCAGTTCAGGCACTCAAAAAGTAGAAAAAGACATATACGCAGGTTCATCTAGACGAAGGCGCGTATACACGCGAGTTACACTTTACAAAAGCGCGTATATGTTGGTGATCATTCTTTTGGTCCATGGCAGTTAGATCTTGGAACTTGAACCTATGTTTTGGACCATGGTGTCTCGTCAATTGTGTCGATCCATTTTTTTTGGGTTCATGGTATTGAAATGTTATGGTTTTGGACCATGGTATTGGGGAAGGCCTAGGGCTATAAAAGAGGAAGGAGATCTTGTGAAAAATCACCATCTGGATTATTATTGAAGATCTGAAAAAGTGCTAGAGCTGGTATATTGGATGGTGACACAGATCTGGATCTAGAGGAAGGAGGAACCTTAGCACAAAAGGAAGGATAAGGTCTATTCATGGGTCATAATCTTTAAGCCTAAATGATAGTATCTCTGTATGATTTTGATCTGCTTTATGTGGCGCTTATCTGATCTATAATCTGGGTTAATTAGTGATTGAATATCTGGAAGAGTGTGTTGTCCTTTATAGATCTGTACGCAGGTTCGGTAAAGCGAAGGCGCCTATACACGCAGTTTAAGTGAAGTAAAGGCGCGTATACGCAGGTTGTTCCATACACAGATGTGTATGCACGCGAGTTGCAGACTGTTGAAAATGCGTATATGCATTAAGCTGTGATCTAGCTGTTTCTGCTTATTGCTGCTGTGTTTTGGGTTTTGTTTCTGCTGTGTGGTTTCTGGTACAGTGTTCTGTATACAGCTGTCAGAGAATTATCTGCTTGTCTCAGATCTAGTTGGTGAAAAGGAGATTGGTTGATTCTTGATGATTGTTTGATGTTCATGGATCTAGTTTGAAAATTGATGAAAAGTGGTCCCTGGAAGAAAGAGAAGGTTGTAGCCTTCTGTAGGCCAGCACCTACGTACTAGTATCTCGGCTAGTGCAAAAGCTAAAGGGGGTTGTTGCTCCCTTCCAGGAGAAACCGGAGAACGAGAGAGAGTTGTAGCTCTCTGTAGGTTGCAGCCTGCGTACTGGTAAAAAGACTACACCAGTACATTGTAAAAGAAGTTTTTTAATTTAAAAGGAAGATAGAGACGAATTGCAGCAGGTGGTTTTCACCCACATGGGGTTTCCACCTTATATCTTGTGTTCTTGTGTCTGATTGTCTTTCTGTTCTGTTTTACTGTCTCTGGATATTGTTATTGGATTCCACATCACTGACTAACAATCATCATCAGAAAGATTATGTAAAGTAAAATCATGTTCTGTATACGTGGGTTTCCTTCTGCATAATTGCGTACATACGCAGGTTTATTAAATTGAAGTAGCGTATATCGGTTGTTTTGAAAAAAAAGAATAATTATCCTGATAATACTGATTCACCCCCCCCTCTCAGTATTATTTTCAGCAAAGAAGGAGCTTGATTGGTTAAGATAATGAAGGCATCATCTTATGTGAAGAAGTTCACTAGGAATCAAGGAGAAATATTTCTTTTAGAACTAAGCATAAGAAGGTATATCACTAGTTTCCGAAATAAGTAGGAGGACGAATGGCCGGAAGAAGGAGGATGAAATGCTGAGAAACAAAGTGAAGGAAGAAGCAAGGATTTGACTTGTTCTTGGAGGATATTCTTGTCAAGGGTCTAGGGTTTGACATTGATCAATAAGAAGCTTCAATAAGAGAAACTTACTAAAGGGGTTTCCTCTCAAGAGAAGAGAGGTTTTGGCCCTGGCAAAGAGACAACACCTTGTGTTCTTGTTCTTATGTTTTTGGTAGCAGTTTGATGAAGTACACACACATGCATTAATAATAAAAAGAAGAAGATTAAGATAACGAGAAAAAGAAAAAAGACTCCACAAACTGTTATCAGGTCAAGAAGAATCACTTTACATAGAATTTACCTAGATTATTCAACACTGAGGATGTCAAGGGAAGATGGAATAGCCTCATACTTTATGAGGATATATGAGATCTAGGATCAACTACAAGATCTGGGAGAAGTCATGTTTGATAGAGAAATGACTGCATTTGTATTAAATTCACTACCAGAGGAGTGGGGTAACTTTACTTCGAGTATTTATGGGAAGAAAGAAGCTACTCTATGGTCACTGTGCAAGATTGAATAATCTAGAGTAAAGGTCAAATTTGATGTGTGAGAAGGTGAGAAAAATCAAGCTTATGCTACAACGACAAGAAGAAAAGGAAAATTTGGGAAGTCTGATTCTCAAAAAAAGAAAAAGAACATGGCTAGGATCTAATGCTATGAGTGTCAAGAATAAGGAAACTACAAAATAGATTGTACTAAGATCAAGAAGGATAATAACAAAAGAGGAAGAGAAGAATCTCATATCACTGAAGAGGTGGAGGAAGATGAAAATAAGAAGTCCAAGATAGAGGAAGTAAGAGATCTATACTATGACTGAGATAATCTTCCTCATACAAGTTATTTTCAAGTTCCTAAGTCTTCTATTGTAAGATATGACTATCATGATTCACTAAATGGATGCATGAAGGCATCATAGAAGCATTGGAAGCAAGATCTCAGGATATCATCATAGAGGAGCATGAAAATGGTTAGAATATATGGAAGTCAATAATATTGCTCTTGGGAATCTCATTAAGTGGCTAAGTCATCTATTTCAAGGTTCATCATACATCTGTTAAAATGAAACATCTGCTAATGGGGATATTTGTAGTGTCCTCTCTTGGTGAGATAGCTTTGATGACACTTAGAGAGGGTGATTTTGGTATAATGATATAATATTATGCATGAAAGACATATGTACATGCTTATATTCTATAGACATGGTTTTGGTCACCTAGTCATTGTGTACTTAGGATAATATCTATGGTTGTGTGTATAAGAATTGATTTTGGTTAAGAGCATATTGTCAGTGTTTTCTCTTTTCATATCCTAGCTTAGGAATGGTTGTATGACATGGATGGTGATTCAGGATTGAGACACATAGATCTATGGATGATAATGGTTATGTGGAACATATGGTTAATTATGATTTACAGATGATACATGATTTTTATGATTATATATGCTCAATCATGTATTGAGCATGATGTGACAGGGGACTTGGTTATTTGCGAACAAGGATGCTCAAATTATAAATGACTGTGGAAGTCATGGTACATGATTTTTATGATTTTATATGCTTAATCTTGTATTGAGAAAGATGTGATATGTAACATGGTTATTTTTAAACAAGGATCTTCAAATTTTAAATGGCTGCAGAAGTCATTTATCTAGAACCAAAATATGGAAGTCATGCACAATCTTTGGTAAAATGTGAACAAGATAATTATGAAATTCATTGATTCCTTTGATCTATGAGATTTTGATGCATGAAGGTCTTGGAACAAGGCCTTAGTAACGAACAACCAGATGGGTATGAGGTCACAATCAGTACCTTAAGGTGGATCGTGGAGTTTCAAAGCAGAGTAAATGAGAAGCCATGGAAATTAGGGTGCGGAGTCCTAAATCCATGAAAGATAAAGACACGAAGTCTTCTATTTATAATAAAATGTTTAAGGCACAGAGTCTTGAATACTTAAAAATATCAAGGTGTGGAATCTTAGATCTTTAGAGTAGATCAGGGAGTGGAGTCTTCAATCTACTAAGGCACGAAGATGCATGCAATAGGGGTGAGGAATCCCGATTCTTTTGAAGACAAATACCACTCATGGGCAGCTTAGGGATGAATTTCCTTAATGAAACCTCTTTTCTAACAATCTTAGAGTGAATTTCTAAAAATAGAAAGTCATGTCTAGCATCTCAAGCATGACTTTTCAAAAATAGTAAATCACCTTGCATAAATTAGCAATCAAGTGTAGTTGGAGGAAAAATCACTTAAATTATCATTAATCAATCCTAATAGTTCAATCTCAACTTAATCCTCAATATTATTAATATTATTATTATCTTTTATGACACTATGATATTGTTATTAAAAGGGAATTACAAGTCACCTTCATCTCCTCAATCACTTCACACCTCTCTTGATGACTTTCATGGCTCTATGTAAATCTCTCTCTTCTAATAATACATTACACTCTATTTTATGCACTCATCATCAAAGAATGACATATTCCTCTTACTCTTATTAAAGACATGTCATAAAAGGTTCCGCTTACGCTCTCTTTAATGCATACGTTACACTCTCCTTAACTAAGACATGCACACCTCTCCTTAATGGCATGAGTTACATTCCTCAAAATTGAATACAAGGCATGCATATTACTCCTCCTTTATGACAAGAATTTGTTGCTCCTCTTATATATGTGTCTCATGTATTCTCTCTTGGCAGGAGAGGGAGGTGCATTGTGATACCAAGAGTTGGAGAGATTTGAAAAATATTATGAGAGTGAGAGACTTGGAGAGTAGCCAATTGATTTCGAATGATTTTGAAGTTCCTAAACTAAATTACTAAGAAGCTCTACGTGGTGGAGCTGACCATGAGTGGTGTTCGAAGGAAGTGAAACTTATCTTGCTCAACTTGCCTTGGATATCTCTCTACTACTATATTTTGGTACTGTTTGTGAAATCCTACAAGCTCAGGGGTTCTAGGGGGAGAAGTTCTCCCTGGATATGGTTGGGTGGAAAACCAGATGGTTCAAATGAGTTGGTTAAGGTATCAAAGCTGGATTATATTCTCAACAATTGGAGTTGAATATCTCTTCAGGTATAAATTTTAATGTCCTAAAATTATAGTATAAATTTAGCATAAAATAAAAAGTAGAAATTTAAATTATTGTAAGAATCTAATCTTTGTTTAAGCTTATGTTATTTGGAATCTTATTGGATGGTTGAAAATGAAGGCTAAGAGTGGTCTACATGAATGATGTTTAGGTCTCAAGATGTTACGAAGTTATTATTGGTGTAGTCTATTGTACTAACATTGGTATTGTAGCATTTGAGAAAGGAAAGACAAATATTGCTGAAGATAATGGAAATAAAGAAATTCCGAAGGACTTGGGTAAGAGTTCATAAGCTATGGTTTTGTTTTATGTAATTAGAGACATGTTTTAGAAAGGGTTTGAGGATATTTTGCAAAGTGTTGGATAAAATCCATGAATTAGAAATGTTATTAAAATAAAATCATTGTGCATGAATAAGTGTTAACTTGCATCCTACTAGAGCAGGAAATGGATGCATACCTAAAATATACCAGGACGATTCATTAAATCAGCCGTTGAAATAAAAATGTAAAAAAAAAAAGATGGAAGACAAGAGTTTTAAAGAGAATCATTGAGGTAATTTTTAATCATTATGTATTGCAATAGTTCAATATGCTTGCCATGGGTTTGTAGGAATGATGAAATGATTTTTAAAGCCATTTAGACAATACACAAGTAATTATAACTTAATAATAGGTTGTTATTTGTTTTTTATAGTTGTCGATTCAAGCTTGTATGCCATGTGTTTGACAAAAATTGTAAATGAAATTCTTGGAGTCAACATATTTGTTAGGTTTTTAAAATGCATCTATGTGTGGTTTCGTACTGATTGTGGACAACATCAGGGGGTATCCATGCCATCAGGACTTGTAACCCCCAATTTGATTCCAAATAAACACTTTTCAAAACCTAGGTCTTAAATCTAAGCAATTTTATAGATTGTTTCTGCCAACTTTGTGCGCCTGTTGTAAAGTTTTGGGTGAAAGAATAAGATGATTTAGTCATTTTTTTAATATTTAGTCATTTGAAGAATTAATATATAAATTTTATGAGATAAATAGGTTGAGGGAGAATCTTATATTCATGTCAAATTTCCTTAAGAGATTGTGGCTTCCGAGTGTTTGAGAAACTGCCTCAATGGTTGTAGATTGCATGTTTGCAAAGTATTTGTTAAAAGGCCTCAATGGCTACAGATTGCATGCTTACTATGTGTTTGTCAAAAGGCCTCAATGGTTGTAGTTTTTAGATTTCATGCTTGCAAAGTGTTTGTCAAAACTTCAATGGTTGTAGTTTTTAGATTTCATGCTTGCAACATGTTTGTCAAAACTCCAATGGATGTAGTTTTTGTGCATACAAATTGTTAGAGTAAATGTCCTACTCACTGTAGCTTTTCTGCACTAGAAAATTTATGAATAGATTATTTAATGGATTTAGCTTTCTATGTCTGCAAGTTTTTGTATGAATGTGAAACTGAATTTAATAAGTTGTTGAAGTGTGTGTAGAGAATAAGGCAAGTGTTACTTTTATTAACTAAAGCTTTCATTTAAAAAATGGTTGTTGTTGGAAACAATTTTATAGTGACTAATTTTGTAGGAATTTGCGCAAATGAGTATAATAAGTTTTGTATGAGCTGCATGTATTCATGGGTGCATTCGTGTGCTTCAATGGCTATAGAAAACAACTATTTGTGCCCAATTTATACAGATCCATTGTTTTACTTGACACATTTTGAAGAATAATATGCTTATGAATTGGTAACATTACTTTCTCTTGCTGCAACATTCATTATACAATTGTCACAATTGAAGCATTAGCTTAATAATTGGGATTGGGAGTTTTAATTGATGAATTTGGAAATTTTGTTGGGGCAATATAATTTGTGATATTAAGAGAAAGTTATCCCCGACTTCTTATGTTATATTCTTACATTGGAATAGCTAAAGGAACATGATTACATGATAGCTACGTTAGTTGTATTATGAGTAAAACAAAAATAAAAATAGAAATATAAATTGACTAATAGTATTCAATGTGACCTTCTCTATACTATTGATGGTTGGTAAGGTGGGACATTACATATGGTATCGGAGCCAGGTTAAAACACTAGGGCCTAATGGGCTAACATGCTTGCTTGTAGGTTGATGCATGAATGGTTATTTTGCATCCATGTTTAATTATTGTGTATGTTGACTTTGAATCATATTGGTTGCATAAAGGATATTATTATTATTATGTCATTTAGAAACTCATGAAAGAAAAAGAATGTCTTCTTATATTCCTTTATATTTTTGTTAAGACAAATTATAAGAAATATGATAAAGGACTTAAACATGTTGGGAATAGATGTGCTTGAGAAGTTGGGGTTAAAGCCAAGCATCTGAATGGTATGATTTTCAATGGGTGAGTGAGATATGTGGAGTGGATGCATGGTTGCATATATGTTTATTGCATCATTATCAATGTGATATGAGCCTACTAGTCTTCTGTACTAGTGTATTTTGGTAATGTGTAATAAGTGTAAGGAAAAGTTTCAATTAACATGATGATTGAGTTCGTCATGCTAATTTTGATTCTTTTCTTACCTACACTAATGGAAACTCAACAAAAGCTACCTTGAAGGATGTCACTTTTAACTGTGAATGTAGATTGAAGAGTAATGTATGTGCATTAATTTGTCATGTTAAAATATGATTTGGGAATACATTCTAAATGAGTAAGAATGGAATTCCTATGATTTCTTTGGCATGATTTTGTGTAGTTTGGGTTGACTTTATGCATCAAATAACTTGAAATTACTCAAATACTAGGTTGAGGGATGACCTTCCTAATAAACAAGAGCTTAAATGATTGGTGCATGAAGGGTTGTGGAAGCTATTTGAAGGAACACATGAAGGTTATGTTTTCCCTAAGTTATGTATGGGTGTGGAATCCATACTAGCATATATATATCAATTGATGTATGGGCAAGGACATACTAACATATATTTATGAGAAAATTTATGGGTGTGAAATCCATACTATATCTACAAGCTAAGTAATGAGGTAAGGTATGGGTGTGGAATCCATACTAACATATATCTACGAGCTAAGTAATTCTTTTGGTTAGAATGAACAAAAATATTTTGATGAAATCTAATAGACATGATTAAGGAGGATTGATTATGTGTAATTAAAGTTAAATGAACAGACATCCTGTTGATGACTCGAAAATCGCTACAACAACATCGGCGAAAACCACCCAGTCCATTTGGTGTGGTGGCTCCGACTGGAAATAATGGGACCAGTTTCCCAATGATGAATAAAAAGGGGATGGATGAATGAGTGGTTTTCTAATAAAATGGTAATGGATGAATGATTTAATCCAAAAGGTAAAAATATGAATAACTATCCTATCCCAGGAAATTTCTATTTTTAGTGTAATTTTTGATAATCTGTATCCACAAACAGGCATATAGATGACTCTACTGGTAAACAAAGACGTTCATTCATATGATAATTACTTTGTTCAAGTAGTTGAACAAAGTAATCATTAAAACATTATTACACTTATCCTTTATATATCACTGATACATATATGACTAATAGAATAACATTCCTTAAACTTTCAATAGTGAAAAATATAAGGACTGTTGTTGAAAACAAATACATATATCCAATGATAGCAAGAGTAATCAAATGACGATTCACATGACAGAATGAAACAAGATCATAGATAATAGTACCATATGTGCTATGAATCATTCCCGATATCAATCGCATTCAAATTCCTTTTTCCAACTTAGAATACTTTCACATCAAGGCAATAGTGCACATCCCATCAAAGCTTTTCTTCGTTAGAATTTGGAATATTGGCCCAGTATTTATAAAAAATATACCAGAAGCACATTAGTGCAACTTCCAGGTTTGATTTTTATACAAAAACTGAGGACCCTTTCTAAATGTATGAAAGGGTCTATAAATACTAATTAAACTAACCAACTACAAAAATAAAATGTTATTAATTGGTACAACTAAATCTTGAGTATCTCCTCCACAATAGGTTTATTGGTAGTTGGCAGAATGATTCATAATTTCAGCTGTTCTACTTTTGATTTGAGCTGGCAAACTGCAACCATCGGTTCCAATTCTGGGGGACAACTAAGACGAGAATGGAGTTGAGTTGAGTATGTGGCATCATGGATTTCAGGAATGATATAACCGATCGCATCGGTTAAACATTTGAGGGCAGCCCTTTGACTATATGGTTTTACTAAGAAAAACCAATAGGTATCCCAAGTTTTCTTGATTTCATGCTTGCTCCAATGTCTTAGCTGATAGCAATTTACCTAGGGTGCATTGTGAAATCATGTTAGACAGATAAAGAGTGTTATTGATTAGCTCAATTAGATTACTTGTAGATAATCTACATCTGGAAACCTCTCTCTCTGCTTTCATCAGTTGTGACTGCCATTCTAAGAAAATGATATCCTTGTGTGACTCTAGGATTTTGGGTAGATTTGCAGCCTGCCCTGTTAGCGCTTAAATCTACCTTAGGCTGAAATAAGGTACGACTCAAGGCCACAACAAACCACGCTCAGCCTCGTAGCTAGCCCTATGAGGACAGGAGAGGGCTCTCTCCGGGTCAATCTCGGCAAAAGATAATCAACGAGGTCGATATGACTGAATTGATGACTAATTTTAGGCTAGATATGAAGTACAAAGACTGTGAAATTGAGTTTTTGAGATTTTGTTGAATTCAAGGGAAAGGCAATTTTGGGTGCGGGTATGAGGCGCCACTTTTGCAGAGGTCTACTTGGGGCAAGAAATGCAATTGTTTAGATGCCTTAAAGCAAGTGAGATGGATAGATAAGACTGGTGAGGAGCTAAGTAGAGCAAGGAATCTCAAGGATTCTCCTTAAACTGAAGAAAACATAGAAAATTAAACAAATTTAAAGGCAGAGCATGGCAAGTTTGTGGATTCTACCTTAACACTTCATTTGTTTAATTACAGTAGATTAAATAAAGAAAATGGTACACATACACAACTTACAAGTACTGAGAGAAACACACCATCAACACATAAAGCCACATGAATCTCAAATAGTGTTGCAAAACCCTGCTCTTTCCTTTGCCAAAATGCAGATAAGATATGTACGATATAGTCTGAAGCTATTCCCAAGAGTCCAACCCTGAAAATGACTAAGAAAATACATAATATAGGCAAGCCAACTCATTCCCTTGCCTCTAGGGGTTGAGCTCATCATCCTAGGAGTTGTTTCAACCAATTCTAAACTAAGCACTACAATCTAGGCAGTCAAAACAACTAGCCTCTATAAGCTAGGAAACCAATTCATTCATTACATTTTTGCTATTTTATGAATGAATCATCTAGAATAGGTAAATAAGTGTCATAACAACATAAATTTCCAATAATTACATCAAGAGGGGTGAAAAATCCCATCACAAGTCAAAATTGGTCAAACTGGCTTGATTCACTGAGCTGAGGAGGAAAACTGTGCCAAAAAACCCTGTGCGCCGCGCACCTTTCCACCTGATTTTGGGGCCCTTCCTAGAATCCAAATTGAGCTCAGGTTGGCTTGTTAGAAATCCTTGGATGTCGGCTTTCCACCCCAAGTGGAATTTTCCAATTTGGTCTCTATTTGACCCTCCAAAAGTGGATTCTCCCAGAAGTACTTCCTGCTGGTGCAAAAAGTGGCAGAAAGGTGATTTGCATAATGTTTTTTGAGCTTTTGATCACCCAAAACTTGATGAAATGCCTTGGAAATTGCTGAGAATGTTTATTTTATAATGAAAAATCCAAAAATGTAAGCCACCTGTGATTTGGACCTCCCCATCTTATGGGTCGCGCGCTGAGCGCGACGCATAGAGCCAAAAAACCAATTTCGCAAGCCAAAAAATTTGAAACGACAAAATTTTCTCCAAATTTGCCCAAAATTGGAGTGAAGACCCTCCATCATGTATCATGCTCAACTAATGAAGCCTCGGCCAAAACTCGAAGCGGATCAGGCCTTTTGCATTGTTTTTGCGCTTTGCTCAAACGCCTCTTGAGGATCTTCATTCTCGCTTTGCAAACATGCATGCGAGCCCAATAGTGACTCTTCATGTGGCGAAGCATGTCCTTGTCCCTACTTGCCTTCGCCAACAACTTCTCCAAATGAGTGTTCACCTGGATGAGCATTGATTCCCGATCAATAGGTGTCAAATCACCGGGTCTTCTTCGAGCCAACTCCTGGTCTTCCCGAATCTTCCGCAGCTCATAAAGTTCATGCTCATCTTCCAACTGTTTGTTGCACTGCTCTAAGTAGTTGATCACCCATTTAGCCATCTGTGATTTCTTTTGCAGCGACTCATTCTCGGCCCTTTTCTCTCGGATGATCTCCTTGAGCTCTGAATTGGGTGAACTAGCATCAACATCAATGATACTGATATCCTGAACTCTTGAAGGACCCTCATCAACCATGGGTCTCTTGCCCCTATCCTGAATCTGTACCTGTGCTGAAGACGGAGGCGAGACCCCTTCCACATGATGTGGACATAATACTCGCTCGGCTGATGATGTCAACGAGACCCCTTCCACCCCGGGTGGAGATAGTACTTTTCGTGCGGCTGCAAATAAGGCCCTGAGGCCTTTCTGATATGTCACATATACTGCAGCATCAACATTCTTGGTCTCAGGAATATCAAACTGCTGTGAAGGCCCTCCCTCATCATGAACTATCTCTGGAGGAGGCTGTAGCGTGAAAAAAAAATCACGGGAGATGAAATCCTCCCAAGCAATACCCTGTTGTGCCAACTGATGCATCACTATGATTTTGATCAATGCATAGTGATATATGCTCCTGTGATGATGTGCTGGGGTCTTCCTCTGTACTAAAGGTACCATCCTCTCTATGTTTCGGCACATGAAAAACGGAATGTTCATCATACGTACCTGTGTGAAATGCATCAATAAACGAACATGGTACGCATAGAGACGTGAGAATCTGCCCTCACAACTGAAATATCGAATGATGGTTTTCATCAATGGTGCAAACTCTTCTTTCAGGTATCTGAAAGGAAAGGTTGCGCTCAAGTGTCTAATATATGCGGGCTTGACATATGGCTCATAGTAATACCTGTCCAGCATCTAGTGTTTACTCCATTCCTCCCCCACATTCGGTATCCCGGTGGCCTGAGCAATAGTGTCGGGTGACAAGGTAAAATCCACTCCGGCAAGGTTTACATGACCATCCTGTAGATTAAGGACAAATAAATGGACTAGTTCCCGATGATGCTGAGTTTGTGAGATCATCTCACAATATTGGTAACATGATTGGCGCCGAAAACAATCCATTGCAAGTGGGCAAGCTTGCAATTGAGCCAAAGAGGTATGCTCCTCCCTAACATGATGTCCACTTTTGCCACCTTTGTGATACCTCTATGGCACATTAAGCACATTGACCTCCGGTGTAGAGTCACTATCATAATCCTGCTCATATACTGATTCGGTCTCTGACATGTTCTTTAACAACAAGGTAGCTGGAATATATATATATATATATATGCTGATATAAAACTATGTGCCAAAATTTGACTGTTTGACTTTTTGTCTTTTTATCAAAATATACTGTGACCAAGGGGACATAAATGACAAGGGAATTGTTAGGAAAAGGGAAGCATTAGGGAAATGGGAACAATGGAAATAAACTAGGAAATTAGGGAAGGGAAAGGGGCATAGAAATGTTTTAGGGTTTTGAAATAAGGTAGGGATTATATGGCTATAGGGGAGGGATTAGGATTTTGAGAGAGGAAGGTGTAGTGTTTGTGGGGATTTATTGGGGAAAATATTTGGGGAATATAGGAAATGGGGAAAAAGGGAAATAAGAAACCTTGGCAACAATGATTTTTGAAAACCCTACAGCAAACTTGGCACTTGAATCCTTATAGCAAATTGATGAACATAGAGGGTTTTGTACACTTGGTTTTCATGACAAATATATCCTAACTTCTTTATATAAACCATCAAAAACCAAAATCAAGCCATGAGTGCAGGCCTACCTGCGAATTTATGCGTGAGGAGAGGTGATTTGAGTGATTTCTGGGCGAATTTCAAGCATAAACTCCTATGCGCCGTGCGTTTTACCTAACGCGTCGCGCGCTCTGGATGTGCCGCGCATGTGTTAATTTGCACTGTAAAAAGTTGCTTGATGTGCCGCACGCCTCTGGTGCGCAACGCGCCTATCTTGATGCACCGCGTGACTTGGAACTGACCAAAACTGCTCACAATCTTGCAAAATCGCCTTTGAACGATGCTCTTGGCTCTCAAAATGTGGAATGGGTTGCAAATGAGGAGAAATGACTTGATATAGCCTCCCTTTTAATTTTTGCTTAATGAAAACCCATTTTTCTTATGTTTGGTTGTTGACACTTTTTCAAAATTAATAGGCTTTGACCTTTTTGGTTTCTTTCATAAAATAGTTTGAAATGATGATTTTCTCTGATAATTTTTTACCGGGATAGCTCTGATATGCTTCAGCAAAGGAGACCAGGGTTTCACTTTGAACAACTGAAGAACTGAAAATTTTGACAATTTTTACAAAAATGAGGTGGCGACTTGTCTTCAAAATAGAGTTTTGAAGAGAAGTCCGTATTCAGCTGTACAATGGTGAGAATTATTGAAGTGATGATCTATGAAAGACATCCCTCTGGCCTGCTGGTCTTCTAAGACTTTTCAAGACTAAATTGACTCACACCCTAGACCTAGATCTAAAAATTTAAAATATGTCTGTAAATGACTTGTGAAGCTTTATGACTTAACCTGAACCAGCAGTAACATGTACGAGGGGAATGAATGACACAAACCACTCCATCAGAGTTATGGCATGCCTAATGAAATGCAACTGATGAAAAGTGGTGGGACACCTAAAACATGAAATGCAAGATAGAGCTTTTGATCTCTGATGGAGGGATAACTAGACCGAATCTAACAAAAGGTAAGGGAAAATGATCCTTTTGAGTTTCTTTATTTAATTCCCTGTGATCAACATGAATCCTCCACTTGTCATTCTTTTTTGGAACAATGACTAGTGGGGATACCCATTGACTATTGGAGATTGGGTAAATAAATCTGACATCCAACAGTTTCTGTAATTCATCTTTGATAATGTTATTTAAAGCAGGATTCATTCTTCTTTGTGGTTGCATAAAAGGTCAACAATATTCTTTAATGTATATGTGATGAGTACAAAAATCAACAGGGATTCCTTTCATGTTTTTATATTCTCAAGAGAAGGCTTCTTTCTATTGCCGAGGGACTTTTAGTAACCGTTTAGACTGGGAAGGTGAAAGGTTAGGATTAACGTTTAATGTCTTCCTTGGTTGAATTTCTAGAAGAATACTGTTACGGGGTACAATTATAGGAATGTTTTTGACTTCAGTCTCTGGCGCAATGACTTCCTGAATGTTGCAACTCATAACATATTCTAATAGTTGGCGGGTTGAATCAAAAAATGAGTTGGGGTTGCTGATAAAAGTACTAATGGTATCATCTTCCATTTCATCCTTAAAAAAGAGGGCCTCATCAATAGTAAGAATTAGTCTAATTTCTTCATTTTCAGGTTCAATCCCTTTTGCAAGTAGATATTTTTGTGTCGAAGTAAATCCTGGTTTATCTGATGAACTTGGTTCTCCAGGGGGATAAAGGATAATATTCTTTGTAACTTCCTAATGTAAGCGTCTACGGTGACAAGCCAAGGTCTTCCTAAAATAAAAGGATGCCCACCGGCTGGGGATTGGTTATGTGATACCAAAATATGAACAAGGTATTACCATGCGTGTACTGAAATAGTTATACCTTCCAACTTCCCTACCAGAATTATAGTAGACTGATCTTCCAATTTTAGGATGGTGGGAGTTGGTTTAATGTTTCATAAGCCAAAGGTAATCATAGTAGCAGAAGTTATGAGATTAATTGATACCCCCATGTCTACAAACATATTTTGGATATTAACCCCTTTAATATCTACTATAAGAACCAGGTTCCTTGGATCCCCGTACTTAAAAGTTATAGACTTCCCCAATATTGTATCTGATAATTTTCCCATAACGTGAATAGTCAGTGGATGCTCTAGTTTTCTTCCAGGTTTCTTAGAGAAATATACTTTGATTATTTTGACATAAATCAGTACGTCCTTGTTTGCTTGAAGTAACGAGATTTTGACAAATAATTTTTGTAATTCCCCTAAAAAGTAAACTTTAGGACAAGGACTCTATTTCTCAATGATAGTCTCTCAGGATAAGGTGGACCAGTATGACATCCTCTAGTAACAATTGTTTGAGAGGGGTGTTGTTGTTCCATAGGAATTTGTGTTCAAAAAAATGACTAGGTTCTGGTTCTTAGACTTCATCATGAATATGTTGAACAATTATTGGTGAATTTTGAGTATTTACCACCCGACCAAACTGGAGATTTAATTCATTACAGTCTGCGGTGGCAATACTGTATGCATGAAGGTTGAGTGTCTCAACCTGTTCAGCCCCCCTATTGTTTGGATTTGGGTTGGATTGAACTGATATTTGTGGATGAAGAGGAGGATTACTGGTGGAGGCATTAGAGGGAAGCTATAACTATTGTTGTGGAATAGGCTGGGAGAACTATGCTGGAGGAGGAGGAGATCCACACCAATTCTGGGACCATGAAGGAGTTGGACTAGAGTATCGGAACCATGGTTTTCCGGGCATTGGATATTGCTAGCTTTGCATCCATGAAGGTAAAAAAGGTACAGACTGAGGCCCAAAATTCAAATTATTAAAATACTGAGAAGGGTCTTGATGCATACCTTGATTCATGTTTTGTGGTCATGGTTTCCATGGTTTCCTTGATCCAATGAGGTACAACTTATCTACTTCTTCATTTGCTCCCTATAAAACTTCTTTTAGCCTAGGAAGAGATGGACAGGTGATAGTGGAATGACTCTGTTCACATATCACACAGGTCTTGACAATATTTAGTGGACATTCCTTCAGCAGGTGCTTCTTCTTATATTGATGACAGAAAATGGGCATGGGCTTCTACTTCCATCTTCTTCTATTTTTCCTGTAAAACATCTAGTTGTGAGCATAGTGCACTCAAGATATCAGTCCTCATGTTGTCTAGCAAGTTTCCAATTTCTGCTTTTGTAACTCCACCGATGGATGTCTTGAGAGTTTGTATCCCCTGCCTCTGTCTTACAGCTCTACGTGAACACTTAATGCACAATTCGCTGATGGTGTCGAAATCTCCGTTTGATATATCTCCCTTTCCTACTATGTTCAAAAGTTCCAAAGATTCCTCCCTTAGTGCTCGAATAAAAATTAACTTTAATATGTCCTTATCTAGATCACTATAGCATGACCTCTGCAAACTGTATTGGAAACGTTCCACAAAGTCCTCTATTGTCATACTCTTTCTACACAATCTTAAATATTTCTTCCTTAACATCTCAGGATTTATAGTAGTCTTGATCCTTTTCGAGGAAAATCATCTTCATATCATCCTATGTAGTAATAGATTTCCCTTCTAAACCCATGAACCATCTCAAATATTTTCCCTTCAGAGTGGAGGGAAATATCTTTAGTTTTTTCAGCATTAGAAAAATAGTCATACCCCTGACAGACAACGTTGAATTCAAATAGGAATGTGTCTGGATCCTGAGAATAAAGACCATGAAATTTAGGTAGCATTGTTAAAGGAATACACTTCATTGGTGCATCACCCCTGATATCTCCAATTGGGAACTTGATCAAAGAAGTTGTAGGAGTCATGAATACCTTCCAATATTCACTTGGAATCTCAACAGATTCTATTTTTTTCTATAATGTGCTGTTGAGTCTGTTTAACAACACTCCCTCGATAAAAGGGTGTAGTGAATGACATCAGGTCTTCGCATTCTTCTGAACTCACAATGTTTAGTTCTCCCAATCATCTAATTGTTACTTATTCTTCATTGAATTGTGCTTCTATTATTAGGGAGTTTCTGGTTGTGAAACTGACTGACCTCCAAATCTCGTCTGAAATCTCACCCTAATAGCTACTCTCGATGATTCTAGTAATTCAACTTTTGAAATGATTTCTTCAATGTAGGTATTTTTGCTTAGATATTTCCTTCCTCTTTTGGGGGATCTTCCTTTGGCCCTTTTATTTGTATCTCTGTTCATGGAAATTGAAAGTTGAGGACCTGGAGTAGGGCAAAATATTCCTCCCTGGGATGAGAGAATGGCCCCTGAAAAGAAAGTAACAGAAGAAAAACAAACCAACCACAAAGTTCTAATTTCAGGACCTGAAACAAGGTAAAACAAACTTCCCTTCCCAGTATGAGAGAGTGGTTCCTATGAAAGAAACAAATAGTCTAATGCTAAGGACCTAGAGTAGGGTGAAAACCTTCCCTCCCTAGGATGAGAGAATGGTCCTATGGTCAATACTAGTTGTGCTTTCGTGCCTTCGATGGCCTCCCCAACAAGGGTGCCAAAATGTTAGTGTTCATATATGAATCATACAATTCACCCAATTCGACATTAATTTTCAACCCGGGGCTCAACTGGTTATTTCAAGGCTATCATGCAAGGTATATGGAGGCCATAGTTTCCCTACCCAACATTGAACATTTAGTCATAGCATAACAATGTCTAACAACAAGTTATAATTATAATAACAATAATATTAACAACAAGTTAAGACTCACAACAACACATTTAAATCATTACATACCAAAGAGATAACACAATAGAAAATAAACCCACGCACACATCTAATCCAACAATGCTTAGTCAGGAGAGTGGGCCCAACTCCATAATCAGGGTTGTGGTAAGATCGAGATCTATAAAATAATCAAAAGATCACCAATTGTATTAATCAAAATATCATTATAGAGGTCTGCTGTTACAACTCAGAAATATCGTATATCTCCTAGTGGTGGCTTTCGAGCCCCATAATCACTGCTTATACATTTCATTAACAACCGAAAGTGCCTAAGATTACGACAACTATCTACCTACAAATACATAGTGATTTCTTGAGATATAACAAAATTCAAAGATAGTACTTGTGTTGGTCGATAGGTTGAACCATCATTGTAGTTGATATCCAAAGATAACGTTGCCAGCTCAATAGTCCTCATATGTTAAATCATGCCTTTGATCATCATTCTTCCAAATCGGCATGAAAACTTAAGTTAGCAAGTCGCTTTAGGCAATAATCCCCTACGAATATGCTTCATTGATTAAAAATTCACAAAGACATGAAAATAGGTGTACCTTCACTGTTTAGAATGCAGAGTAGCCAACAACGACATGAAATGAGTACGAGAAATGGATAAAATGGTGTGTAAAAAGTGGTCAACATTAACAACCAACACTCCGTACATGTTGTGTTGTGTAGGCATTGTGTAGGTGGTGTCCTGTACGTGATGTTGTGTACACATTGTGGAGGTGGCACAATGTACATGTGGTGTTGTATACACATTCTGCAAGTGGTGGCGTGTATATGTGGTGTTGTGTACACATTGTGCAGGTGGTGTTGTGTATAGGTGGTACTATGTACATGTTGTGCATGTGCTATTGTGCGCATGTCATATATGATGTGTTGTATGTACATGTATTTTTTACATGTCATACATGTTGTATTGTGTACATGTGGTATTGTGTGCATGTCGTACATGATGTGTTGTTTACATGCATTTTTTTCATTTGATACATGTTTTGTTGTGTACATGTGGTATTGTGTATGTACATTGTGTACACGTGGAATCATGGCATGTGTATTTGTTGTGTTTTACTCTATGTACATATATGTGTTGTGTTATACACTAGGTGTAGGTGTATGTATTATGTTGTGGTGTATAGAAGGTGTAGGTTTATGTGTTGTGTTGTACACCGAGTGTAAGTGTATGTATTGTGTTGTACACTAGGTGTAGGTGTACATGTTGTTTTGTGTGCTAAGTGTAGGTCCATGTATTAGATGGTGTTGTATGTCATGTGTGGTTGTATGAAGATTTAGTTTTATGATGGTTTTGTTTTGAGCTAACCAGATGTGATATCCTTATACATGATGATTTGATCGAAGAGCTAGATTGAATTGTTGTGTTGGGAAGGAAACATAATTGAAAGTGTACCTTGTTGACAAGCCACCAATGAGGTATTATTTGAATTTATTTCAATTTAATTTGACTCTAATTCGAATTCTGTGGTTGGTACAAGCAAGCATGGAAATTCATGGTTTGGGTAGTTCAAACTGATTGCAAGAATTAGCAACAATAACAAAAGGATACGGAATAGGCAACAATATGTTGGTAAGAAGCATTCAGGATCAGGGGCATTATGGGACACTGGTACCCAATAGTTTCCATTGATTTCCTTGAGCATGCTATGACTAGTATGATTTTTTGAGGTAGTGATACGTCTTAGCTTTTGGACCTTCCGATGCGAGGAAACCTTGCCAAAGGATGGATCGCCCAGGAAAGGGGATGCGAGGGACGATGGAAGGTGAGTGATTGTAGAGAAGTGGGTTAAAAGATTGCCTGCGGTACTATGTAGCAGAGAAGGGAAGGCTAGAAGATGGATTTGTTTTGGTCATTAGCATTACCAAATAGAATTAGATGCACATTGGGAGTGTACCCTTGAGCAGTGAGCCAATAATTTCTCACTGAGAGAAAAAGTACCAGAAGGATCATAACATTGATATTGGATGTAGAATTTAACTTTGGCAGTGGATTCTATACTTCTTGGGAAAACTCTTGGTATTATTGTTATGAAACCAGCTCACAAAAAGATAGAAAAGATAGATCAATGACTTCAAAATTAGCCTCTTCGAGGGGGAAACCTCCTTTCATTACACAAATGAAAAATTCTTTGATGATACAAATGACAAGACCTCTTTTCTATATATAGGAGTCTATGGGGTCCCAATGTAATTAGAGCCTACATAACAATAATATTGTAGGGACACAACAATAACAATGGTGGGCTTCTTTGGGGCACAATAATAACATCATAGGGACTATATGGGCACAATAATACAATAAGGGGGTTACACTAATAACAATAACAAGTTACAATAGTAGTATAGGGACCTAACATGTCCCTCTTCTTCAAAAAGTGTTGTCCTCAACACTTGAGTAGTTTTGGATGCTTCTGTATAAAATTCTTATCCTCCCATGTGGAATCTTTAGTCGATAAGTTCTTCCACTTGATGAGATACTCTAAAATTGATTGATTTTGTAGTTGTCGATTTCTTGTTTCTATGATTGTTCTAGGTTCCAATATGGTTTCTCCTTCCTCAGCAAGTTTTGACAATATTGTTTGAACTGGGATCTTCTCACCTATAACCTTCTTTAAGCATGAAACATGGAAAACTTGGTGAACTTGGGAAGATGCAAGAAGCTCCATTTTGTATGACATAGTACCAATATTTTGTAACACCTTGTGCTAACCTGCTTTCACCTTTTACCCTGCTGATTGTACTTTAACTTTTTTACTACATTTTACTATAGTAGTTCGTTCAAATTTTCCCATAATTCAACATTAGGTAACTTGATTTTCAACATCCTCCTATATATCTCATCTTCCTTTATATAATTAGCAAAAGTAGGACTAGTGATGAATAGGTGTTTCACCTCATGCTAGAGGAAAAACAGGTTTTCAAATGTTTGGTAAAGAACTTTGCCTGTTGGCAATGCTTTTATCGATGATGTACTAGCCTGTTCTTTAGCTAGCTCTCTAATTTTGTTGTTATAATGTTGTTTTGTCATGAGCTTGTCATTTATGACCAAGGAACTGGGTAACCCTTTCTCTCTCAAAATTTGAAACTTGGTCATAAATCTATCAACTGCTACTTGCATATTTTGACATTTGTCATCCAAGTTTATTATTAAGTTTCTCTTGGAAAGGACCTTTCTTACTTCCAAAATTGTTTCTATCCTATCCTCTACATCCAATTCTTGAAGTTCATATTTGTTTTTGCTGTTGAGGAAGTGGATAATTCTGGTTGCATCTTCATGCATGTCTCCTAGTTCTTCCTTGACATTTTGGATAGGTTTTGTAGTTGCCTTTATCAGGTCTATCTGTACAAAAATCACTTGAATTGATGGCCAAATATCATTGACAGAGTCAATGATATTGGCCCATAATAGTTCCTTGGCTTCCCTAAGGGGTTCCTTTAGTGTTAGATATTTCTCCATCGCCTTTAATCTTTCATTCATTCTGGCAACTTTTGGTACTTCTTCCTTGTGCATGATCTTGGAAAACTTGCAATCCGTTTCCAAGCTTGTCACATGTTCTTTGAGTTTGTTCATTTTTTTAGCCTGAATGGACATTTCCTCTATGGCTTTGACCAACTCTGCTCCTTTTTCTCCTGATGCACTTGCTCCTGATGTAGGCTTTGCTGAAACTAGTTGTGCTGTAGCCATGGGAGATGTGGGAGCCAATGAGGCTACCAATGTTGAAGGGACTACTGTTGAGACCGTTGGGATGACATTTGGAGATGTAGTGGTAATATCACTTTGTTTCAATTGAATTAAAGTATCTAATTCTTTCTTTATCTCCTTCAATTTATCATTAAGTTTTAGGACCAAGTCGATCAACTCTTCATCTATAGTTTGGCTCTCTAAGACCTCCTGTGTTTGGGGATGTTGCGGCTGAGGTATCTTCAATTGTTTTTTCAGTGCTGCAATGTCATCGTTCTTCTTCTTTATCAGTTGCTAAGTGACTTTAATATCTTTGAGATCATGTCCCAATTCAATCACTAAGTCTTCCAAAGACTTGATTCTCGTATCCTTGGCCTATGAGGAGGCCTTCTATAATTGTATTGAACTCAGATATTGCTCAATGAATTCTGCAACTAATGAGAAGCTATGGCTTTAATTGTGAGGGTAGAGGATATCATCTATCGAGCCTGATTGTGCGGTTCAATTTGGTCTATGGGATGAATATCCCTTGCCATCACTTCAAAATCAACTCTCTTGAAATATGTTGATGTCCTTAGCTGTTGTATTGTTGGTTCTATGAAGGAGATCCATAATTTTCCCTCCTTGATGTCAAAAGATGACATCAACCTTATCTAATTGGTAGGTGTGAGTTTGAGATATTGAGCATAAGTTTGGGCCTCTAGTTTCTCATTTCTTATTTTGATCTCTTTATATCTATCTTTTATATTCTTATCCTTATCGGTAGACCTACTAAATGAGGATACTTCTACACTTAGTTGTCTTCCCAAAATCTGGGTCGATGATGTAGATGGCACCTGTGTTTCCTCGGATAGAGTTGTGCCTTTACTTATGTCTAGCTCAATATCAGTTATTTCTATTGAGCCTTCTGTGTCTTCCTACTCGAAAATAGGACTTAGCCTAGGTTTATTGCTCTAACTGGTCCCATACTACATTTGATGTGCCCATTCCTCAACTTGAGGGTTCCTCCCTGGCCCTTTTGGGGTTCTTTTCCTCATTCTGAGGACTCTGCATGATAGGAGGGGTGCTCATGGCTGGCTCTTGTTGTTTAGGTATCTACAAAAATGATATCTCATCAAACTATCTTTCTAAGTCACATAAGGAATTCTCTACATCTACCTTTGTACTGTCTCTATCTACAAGAGTGTTTTCCACCCGCTCAGATTGATTTTCATATCTTTCTATCTGTGGTATGGGGTGGTGAATATAAGGTCCCAACTTGGCCTTCTTTCTCAATCTAGTCATCCATTCTTGAGGGCCATACCTCCACATGAAACTCATTTGGAACTTCATTTGCTACAAAATTTGGTCTGTTTCCTTCACTGCCTCTCTAGAATTGCAGATGAAGGGGGCTAACTAGTTTTTTACTTTGAATTGTGATCTTTTATTGGCTGAGACAAAATTTATCTCATTAGAGTTCATTATTTGTCTATAGTACTCTAGAGAAAATAAACTCATGGGGAGGTACTTGGATAGTTTATATGGTGCAAGTCGGCAACCATAAATTCTTATCTCTATGTGGTTTTGGTAAGGGTATCAATCTCGCACTTTGCTTTGTTTAGACAACTGAAGGAACTTTCTGATCTCTGGACTTATCCTAGGTGGAGGACTTCCTTTCAGCATAGTCATGACAATATGAACAAAATAATCTATGAAATATGAATAGGTATATGGTGACTCATACTTATGGAACAACTGGCTTATAGGGGCCTCACCCAGGTTTAGAAAAGTTTAGCCAAACAAATCCCAACACTACTGGCCCTTTCGGGAACAGTTTGCAGAGCATAGACTGAAGTCTCACCTGGGGTAGTATGGGAGGGTTATGGAACTAGGTTTCCACACCCTAGGGATGTGTTGATGAGGCCTGGAGGGGTCACAAACCAAACCACGCTTTCACGCTACTCTGCGTAGCTGTCCGGCCTTCGTGAAGATCCGTGACTGGGTATTTCCTAGATTCTTATTATTATTTTAGTTATTACAGCTCTCATCTATTCCTTAAGGTCTTTAATCGAGCATTAAACAGTTAAAAATAGCGTACGCAACCATAAATCTTACAGATACGCATAAAACCATAACATGAGCATAAACATATAGATCTACGATCGAATGCATAAACCAGAATCAAGAACAGATACACGATATTTCAAAAACACTTATCTTTATTAATGCCGTTAATCCGGTTACAAACAACTTCCTACCTTGTAGACATAGTTGCAAGGGTCCACGCAGACAGCTGCAGACTCTAACCAAGCCTTCGTCCACTCAGATGTAGAGCCTCTATTTCCTATTACAACCCAAACATGCACTTCATAGACTCAGATCTACTATCTTGTTTAGACACCCATATTACTTCTATATCCAAAAAGCTACCTTACACTTAGAGACTTGCTCTTATTTATACATTCTTATGGTTCACGGACCATGGGAAAGCAGACGTATTCTAGATTAACTTATAATATTTTAGGGCGAACTACCCTTGGACTTGACCCATTACAATTCACACTCTGAACACTTCGTGGAGCTTTTACAGTAAAATACCCAAAAATGTGGACTTCAAGCCCCAAAACCATTACACGAGGGATCTGCTACCCAACAAGCCCCCAACACAATCATCATGACTCTTCTCGAGTCACTCGTTGGTGCAGCGAGACGTGCTGCCAAGGCTTTACGTTCACCATCCTTGCAAGTGACATACTACGCTTCGTTGTTCCAACATTTCTTCTTACAATGCTTCTTCAAGCTCCTACTCCATTGCCCCTACTAGTTCACCTAACTGATGATGCTCATTCTGCTCTACTTGGTTAACACAATGCAACTCCTCATATCATTTTAGCTCTAGCTAAGATGCCAGAGCCATGAACGCTTTGTGCACGTACATCAAGTTTGCAATTTCTGGTCCCGTATACTCAATATCTATTGTAGCTTGTGCTACATTTTTGTGAGAGAGGTGTTGCTTTCCACGAGATCCTAATCTTCAAGGCTCGTCAGAGACAAACTTTTAAATAGACTTCCATCATTTGTCTCAAAATTCACCATCTTTCCCATAGCTTTCATATATCTCTTTCCAGACCGTGGTTTGGAGAGCGGCATCTGGACTAGTCCTGCTACTTGCCTGAGAATTTCCAGTACATTTCCCATCTTCGGCGTTGAGCTCAGCATGGCACCCCCGGCTTTTGACATTGCATTGTCCAGAAGGTCCTGTGCCTCCTTTGAAAACACCCGGCTTACTCCCCCATTGTCGAGGTTCAACAGTTCCATATCTAGTGGAGGGCACAATAGCTTCATTCTCTAGATACTACAATTTGTTTGGTGGATGCCCCACTGTGATTTACAGGCCTGTGGAGATTCAAATTCAACCATTCTCTCCTTTTCTGGCCCATTAATGCTAGATCGTTTCAAATCGGGCTCATACGTTTTTCTTATATGCTCGCCGCCTGCTCCTTTTCTCCATAACTTGGACATCTTGTCATGAATAGTGATGGCAATGGTCACCTCCGTGCTTTTCCACCTTGCAACGTAGCTCCTTCTGCACAATTGCAATCCTTGTGACATACTGATTCTATGTGCACCCTGTTGTCACACAGCTACCTCACAGACTGCTTTATCATCCTACGCTCTCTTTCAACTATCCAGAGTGATGAGACTTTACTTTTTTTAGTTAGTCAAGTAGTCGGCCCACCCGTGTAGAGCTTCAGGCGACTGCCATTTACTCTTCCTAGGAAGGGCTCTCCATTAAGCTTGTTTGAGCTGGATCGCACCTCAGTATGAGACTTCTTTGACTACATATGGTCCTAACCAATGCATCTGGAGTTTTCCAGGGAATTTCTAGAACTTGCTATCATACACGAATACTAAATCATTTTCTTTGAATGTGCACAACTTGATATGGCGATCATGCCAAGCCTTCTTGTACTGCTTCTATACCTACTAATGGAATCTTGCCAGAAACCATTCCTCCTCTAGTTCTTCCAATTGTGTAAGCCTTTCTACCAATGCTCCATGGTCTGCCATGCCTGTCATTGCTACTATTCACAAACTGGGTACAATGTATTCTATTGGCATGATGGCTTTCATGCCGTAGACTAACCAGAAAGGTGTCTGACCCATCAATTTCTTGCAAGTGGTTCAGTATGCCCATAGCATAGCAGGTATGCGTAAATCCCAATTGTTTCATTGTGCGTTATAGATCTTGGTCAACGCAGTCTCTAAAATCTTGTTGAAAGCATTGACTGTCCCATTCACTTGCGGATGATACGATGTACTTTGTTGATGATATACCTGGAATTCCTTAGTGATTGTGCTGATAGTTTCATTTAGGAAGTGTGTTCCATGGTCACTCATTAGAATTGTCGGTCATCCAAACTGTGTCAACACATTCTCGAACAAACGTTTCGCAGTTGTAGTAGCTGTGTAGTCCTTAATTAGTTATGCTTCCACCCATCGAGTCAAGTGTTTTGTTGCAGTGATAATGTAGTGCAGACTCGTCTTTCCTTGAGGCGTGATGGGCCCCACAAAGTTGATCGCCCATTTCTTGAATGGTTACAGCGTCATCTGTGGATTGAGCAGCATTTTTTCCCTGCACGATGGTTTCCTAATCCGTTGACATATGTCATAGGTCCAACAATATGCTTTTGAGTCTTGATGTAGAGTTGGCCACCGGAGTTCAGCACGAAGAATCTTCTGTGCTATTGCACTCCCTACATAATGTCCCCATGCAACCCCTTTATGTTCTTTTGCAAGGATCTATCCTCGTTCAAATTTAGGTACATATCTTCGTAATATTTTGTCATTTCCCATTTTTTAGAGGTGCCCCATGATAACAGTAAAATTCGCCATGTGTACCACCAATTCTCTCTTCTGCTGAACTGAATACCCCTATGGCATGGTCCCTGTGGTTGCATAGAGTTGTGCATCAGGTAGTCCCTCCTCCAAATTTTTTGGCTCCTCACCATTCTCAATTTGCGATAGGTGAGTTGGGCCCATGTTTAGGCGTCTTGGCTTTACGATGACCTCGAAATCATATTCTTGAAACGGTAACAACCATCTAAAAATGCGCCCCACCAACACAGGCTTCTTCACTAGGTATTTCAACGTGGAGTGATCTATATACATTTTAAAGTGTCCACCCAGTAGATAGTGGCAGTATTTCTGGAGCGCATATACCATTGCCAGTCCCTCGCGCTCAGTAGTGGAGTTGTTATTTTCTGCTTTAGATAATCGTCGACTTGCGAACGCGATTGGGTGATCAATGCCATCCACTCCTTCCCACGTGAGTAGAACGCCCAACACGATACATGGTGCATCAATGTGTACATGAAATTCAATGTCCCATTTTGGGAAAACAAAAATGGGGGCGGATGCCATCGTTTCCTTTAAAATATCTAGACTCTTCTTACATTCATCATTCCAACAATAGGTAGCATCCTTTTTCAATAACTGTTCCATTGGCGTCGTGATTTGTGCATAGCCCTTAATAAACTTTCGATAGTATCCAGTGTGTCCCAATGTGGTACAGAGTTGTTTGACACTGCACGACGCTTGCAGATTGAGTATGACAACAATTTTCCCACGTTCCATCATCAGTCCTTGTCTGCAGGCTACATGGCTGAGCAACTTGCCAAAAGGGATGAGGAATGTATACTTTTTAAGATTTAGCGCAATATGGTATCATTGACACATATTCAGCTTCAACCGTAAGCTTGATACATGTTTCTTGACTAGCCCAAATATAATCCAATCATCAAAATAAACCTCCAAAAACTTATGAATGAATTCTTTGAATGTAGCCACTACTACGTGTGAAAATATCACTGGCGTGTTCTTCAACACGAAGGGCATAACGGTGTACTGAAAACATCCCCATTCGGTCGTGAAGGTGGTCTTGCTCCTATCTTCTGGTGCGATCTTGATATGATGGTATCCTGAGAACCCATCCATGAACGAGTACACTTCCTGTCCACCAACATTCTCCAGGACTTCATCTGTAAACAGGGTCAGAATGGTTCATGAATGCAACCATTATTCAATTTTCAGAGGTCCACACATATTCAAATTTCGCCCTTTTGTTTTTTCTCTTGTACTATCATATGACTCACCTAGTTAGACACTTTTACAGGTTCAATAATTCTTGCTGCAAGCATTTTGTCCAATTCTTCATGGAATTTTTCCTTATACTTCAGATTCAATTGGTAAGGATGTTACTTTACTGGCTTCGCGTCTGGCTTCAAAGTTAGCTTCATCATCCCCAGGTCATCGAGAATCCCATTTATCTTTGTCATTTTGGTTGGGAATAAGTCTTGATATTCACGCAGTAATTCGACGACTTTATCCACCATGGCATCATCCCAGTAGTCCCCCAGGGTCATGTACTTTAGTTCCTCATCTATACCGATGTTTACCTGTTTCATTTTTAATGGCGCTGTGATGTCAGGCTCCTCAATCGATGGTCCTCAAACTTGGTGGCTCCCTTCTATTTCTAGGATGTTAATGTTTCGGGGGTCATCATCATCATCCCTTACTGCATGTTGTAACATTCTAGGGCATGGCTTAACTGATGAGACCATTCTGGTTGACCGATTTCTTATGGTTCCTATGGTAATTTGAAGATAGCGGCTTTCACAATTTGCAATGCATCATCAACAATATCCATCCATTGGTCTTCAAATAAAAACGTTAATAAAAACCTTTCGCACAAGATATCCCGTTTGCTTGTACCATGTTGGAGCTCTGTCTTAGTATACCAGTTTCTGGGGATGACATGTAGGGTGTGATAGAATAAATGTACCCATTCAGGCTTGGGCTCTTCACCATAGGCTTTGGTCCATTTTACAAGGTGCATGCGTGGGTCATCGCGTCCATCATATTTCTCGGTTATTCATAGTTCTAGATTCCCAAACCTTAGCTACATCATCCTTCTGTAATCATGCTAGCTGTCAAAATTCCCTTCATGTGTTCCCCACCAACACGCAGGCGTTGCGCGTAGCACCCACTTTAATGCATCGAACCTCTAGTGCTCTAGTATTGCACTCTCAAACTTGCTTAAGATTTTTTCCACCACTATCAGTCCATCATATATTGGTAGATCTTGAGCTTGGTCGGTTACGCAACGAAGTGATTTAGTCATCATATTGCAATTTAGTGTCATTACTTCACTCAATCGGTTGTGCCATCGCTCATCTTATTTGTCGGACTCTGATAGGTAGGATTTTGTATGCTTCCATGGGGTCCTTTCATCTGCAGTAGGATGTAGCCAATCCTGGTTCCACATGGTTAGTTTGTAGATACAATCTAGCTCTTCGTCGCTTCCATTGTCGTGCATAGGTTCTGTGTAACGCTGTCCTTTGGCGGGATCCAACGAAACTATCGCATGTAGGGACTTTGTCTAAAAAATCATTTTCCATTTTTTTAGATTGATGAATCCATTCATATCTGTTGCTCAGTCTATTCCAAGTAGTACGTGGTAAGGGTTACTATCATCCACAATCTCTATTACCTCGAAGTCTATCTGTGTGCTTACACCATCGATATGCACTATTACTCCTGTCAATCTTCCCAGGGGCAAAATATTTTGTTGGTTTGCCATCCGTAGTTGAATGGGAGATCATTGTAGTGTGGGCCTACCCATGCGTTACCAAGTCTACTTTGGTAATATGTTCACGTCTGAACCAAGGTCTAAAATTACTTGATCCATCTTATATTCACCAATTTGCATTGTCAACCGCATTTCCTATTCGATGCGTAGGGCATGCTTCCCCATTTTTCGAACTACTCGCAGCTCCCTTGACCCTGCGCACCTAGTGATCAATTCTTGTAGTCCTTTAACTGCCTTATTATCATGCAGTGGTTTCATACATGTCTCTAAAAAGGTAGTTAGCATTGAGCGATCCAGGTCCATCTCAGGTTGATCCCTACTACCTGAAGTAGAGACCTCCATGAAGCTCTTCTTAGCTTCCATAAACGTTTCTTTTGTGCGGTCTAAGTCAAATTTAGGTTCCTTTGCAGGAGCCTTACATACCCAGGTGTCTTTTTTAGGCTTCTTCCTCTTATCTTCCCCCGTGGTTGTGCCACTCCTGAGCATCATGTTCACGTTGTGGTCTTCTTCGCGTGGTTTAGAACTCATTATTTGGATGTTTTGCGTTAGAGTGGGCTGAAACACCCCTTTTTCGTGCATTTGTGTGATCAGAATCGAACAATCTATCATTTCATGATCAAACTATTCATACTATAGGCAAGATAATCTCATCGGGTTACTACAATCACGAGTGTAGTTCCCAGGGCCTCTACAATTGTAACAAATTAGCTGTCCGCGGCCTCTCTTGGACCCCATTCCCCCACGACCTTGACCTCACCCTTGGAAGCCACCCCATCCTATTGCTGCAGCTAGATCGAGGCCTCGATTTTTTGTCTGCATTCGATAAGCCAGAGTCTTATCCATCATTAATTCATAGCTTCGACATGTTTGCTCATCATGACCCATTGATCTGTAGAAAGTACAACACAGTTGCTGCGGAGTGTGGATATATTTCTACAATAGGTGACAATTGTCTGTTGTGTGCTTCCCTCCTACCTGACAAATCATGCAACAAAAAGTGTCAGACACACTTGGACCTGCCCGCGACTCTGGTCTCAATGGCATTGGTCCACCTCTTGCCAAATAGTTAGTGAATACAGGGCAGTGATCCTTATCGTGACCCTGGCCATTACATTTTATGCACCACACTTCTTCACGAGCCTCAAGCCAGGGCACCCTATCCTACTTCAAACTTTGCATCTCTAAACATAGGTTTTGTAGTTGCACATGGATTTGTTGAACTCCCAACCCAAGATCTTGTATTGGAGTTTCATGCAACCTCATCGCTATCTCTAATGCTTCAGCCTAGGTTGAGGTCTTCTGTTGTGACAGCGCCGTCCTTATGTGCAGTGTTAGGGATTCCACAAACCAGTTGCAGTGTTGCGCATCTGAAAGCGTCATATTAGCCTCTCGGATCATACTCTTTAGGCGCTGATCCAGATCCCATGAAGTCTTGCCCAGAGGCATCGTAATTACTTAAATTCGATGATTGACCGAGTTTCTAATTTTGGTTGGTTAAACTCTTTGTTCAATGCATCCTGGATCTCTACTATTTCGACATTAGGATGATCACTAGAGTGCTTAATATAACACGTCAATGTGTGATCCTGCAGCGTGCTCACCAAAGTAGCCTTTTTAATGTTATAGTCCATAATTCCTTGGGCTTCCCATACTGCCTTTACCACAAACCAGAACTAGTATGTTCCTCATTTCCCACACCTCTAAATATGGGCAGCTTGATCACACTCACCATTCCAACCCTTGGAGGTGGTGGAGGTGGGGTAGGTGAAGACAGGGCAGATGTAGGTGAAGAGGGTGATGGCATGGATGGAGGTGGTACCAGTGGAGTGCACTACTTTATTAATCAGACCACACTTCTTGGAGAGAACCCAACAAGCTCCTCCTCACTTTCCCGTGAAAGTGAAATCAAGGGACTGTTCTCTAATCTTTCGATCCCTTGGTAGCCTCTTTTGCTCCACGTTACCCCAGACATCAATGGATTCACATAGCCTATTTTTCACATAATAGCATTTTAATCCAAGTATTCAACGATTTGATTTACTTACCTCGTGGTCCCTTGAGAAAATGTCTTTCCGCTTCGTCGTAACTGACAGTTGTGTCTGTCACGAATTCAGTAATAAATCCTCCTATTATCTGATCCAACCAATGATCTACGGCTCATGCAATCTTATGCTCAGATGCTTCTAGCTCGTGCACTAACTTTGGAGTCCACACTATTGGCTGATCAAGCTTACACCTTCCCATGCTCTCTAATAGCCTTGCGATCCACTCATAAAGTTCTGACGAGAAGGATGCGAAGAGTATCTCGTGGATTTCCATGTATATGTAGTGATCCAGCCACCTCTTCTCAGATATCTGCGGGGTTTTGTTTTCCTGCACCACAAACTCGTGAAGCTTTTGATCCAACCAATATTCAATCACTTTCTTTGTAGGGTTCTAGCATTTTGACATGAGACATCCCTTAGGTAGATGCCTGTCCCAACAATGGAACCATTTGTTGGCTTATAGGGGCCTGACCCAAGTTTAGAAAAGTTTAGCCAAAGAAATCCCAACACTACCGGCCCTTTCGCCAACAGTCTATGGAGCACAGACTAAAGTCTCACCCGAGGTAGTATGGGAGGGTACTGGAACCAGGATTGCACACCCTAGGGATGTCTTGATGAGGCCTTGAGGGGTTGCAAACCAAACTATGCTGTCGTGCTACTCTGCGTAGCTGTCTGTCCTTTGCGAAGATCCACGATGGGGTGTTTCCTAGATTCTTATTATTATTGTAGTTATTATAGCTCCGATCTATTCCTTAAGGTATTTAATCGAGCATTCAATAGTTAAAACTAGCGTGCACAACCATAAGTCTTACAGATACGCATAAAACCATGACATAAGCATAAACATATAGATATGCAATCAGATGCATAAACCAGAATCAAGAACATATACACAATATTTCAAAAACAATTACCTTTATTAATTCCCTTTATCCGGTTGCAAACAACTTCCTGCCCTACGCAAACAGCTGCAGGGGTTCGCGCACATAGCTACAGACTCTAACCAAGCCTCTGCGTACTCAGCTGTGGAGCCTCTATCTCCTCTAACAACCCAAACTTGCTCTTCACAGACTCAGATATACTATCTTGTTCAGACACCCATAATACTTCTATATCCAAAAAGCTACCTTACAGTTAGAGCCTTGCTTTTATTTATACATTCCTATGGTCCGCAGACCATGGGCAAGCCGACACATTCTAGATTAACTCATAATATTTTAGGGTGGACTACCCTTCGAATTCACCCATTACAATTCGCGCTCTCCGCACTTCGTAGAGATTTTACAGTAAAATACACAAAAATGTGGGCTTCAAGCCCCAAAATCGTTATGTAGGGGATCTGCTGCCCAAAAGTGGGGTCCCAAAAATGACAGACCTGTGCTGGACTTTGGTATCCAACTTCTGGAGGGGAAAAGGAAATTTGTCTGGTTGATAATATAGGAACATGTGGTAGAGGACATATGAGTATTTTAACACTCTTTCATTGTTCATATTGGTGAATTATTTATGGATTCTCTCAACTATGAATTCAACAGAATTGTACAAAACAACAGGAGGTTATCCTGGGGTATAGATTGACATGAAGGCTAGGACAAGTTCATCAACAAATTCATCAGCGGAGCAGCCTAGGACACATGATATCATGGTGATGATTTGTTTGCCCCTTTCAGAGAACATGGCATAAATGTATGGGGGGGAGGGGGAGGTGGGATTTTAGGAATGTACTACTATTCAACAATGAAATCTTGGAACAATTGGGCCAGTCTAGAGGGACTTAACTTGGAATATTGGTCTAAGAAATCTCCAATTGGGAGTGGAGTCAAGTTTGGTCCTGATTGGAGTTGCAACATTTCATTTATGGAATCATCTGTTATGGTGAATAGAATCTTTTAGTCAGGTTACATTACAACTCTCAGGCTGGGAATGTAACAGACATGGCACTAGTGGACAATTTTAGGGAAAACATGTACCTATGGGAACTGGTATTTAGGAAAATTTGACTACCAAAGGCCAATATCATCAGCATGGTTGAGGTATCTGTCCCTACTTAAACAATGGATTTTAAGCAAGAGGCCCTAGGTATTTAATTTGGAAATCCTTGTCAACCAAGGGAAGGCGGTCAAGGTCCAAATGGGGAGTTGTGATAGGTCTAATGTCCAAGGCAACAATGGCAGCCATAATTTAGTTCTTGCGGATTTAAATTAGGCTCTATAGGTTTATTCAGAAGTTTTTCACGGCAATTGGGATTTTTCAGAGGGTTTGGTCATGGGTTCCAAAATTTAAAGTATTTATTCAATTAATTTTACTTAATTCAAACACTAAACAAGGTTGAGCATTTTTGAATTTTGAAAGGACGAGTGATAATTTGTGGTAAAATACTTAGAATTGGGTGAATAATCTACAAATTTTGAGGCAGCTACAGAGGTTTGAATCATTCTAGTACAGACTGAGAGGTTGACTGGGGTCTCTTGAACTTTCTTCAGTAGTGAATTCAGAGTTTAAATGGTGAATTCGATGTTTGCAGGGATCCCTGGTTTGCAGGGGTTCACGAGAGAAAAAATGAGAAAAGGGGCTTCTTAGCCTTTCATGGCACAATGATTATTTTTTGGTGGTTTGGCGAGTTGAGAATGGAGGCGGTATTGGAGGGCTATCACACCACTTTTACGGTGTGGGCGATTTTTAGGAGGGGTCACCCGATCTACTTTAGAGCGCGACAAAAAACATTTGGGGGGTTCGGGAAAACTGCCAAAGGTTGGCTATTAGGCTTAGTTGATATGGCTATGGTCCGTTAGATTTGGGCACTTGTGATCTGATGGTAGACGGGCGGAGAAGATGCATGAAGGAAATGAACAGGAGTTGAGGGGGTCCCAGGGGTTTTAATCACAGCGGTTTGGGATTAATTTAGGAATTAATCTTGGGTTAAGTGATCGGGCGGGGCTTAATTGTGGGATTAGGGAATCGGGTGAGGTTAATGACGGGATTAACTAAGGTTCACGGGGATTAGGTAAACTAAGTAAGGTTGTATCTGGATATGGGTAATTTCTATAGTCTTTATTAAAACTAAGGTTTGGGATGTTTAATTTAGGGGTTTAATTAATATATGGGAAAAAAGTAACTATGGGGATTTCATATAATAAAATTAGAAATTAATATGAAATGTGGTGGAGTGGTTTTTTCCTTATGTAAAAAGGTAAAATGTAATTTTTGTGCACATATGCTCAATACTTGGATAAAATGTTTTTTGTGGGTTTTAAGGTGAAAAGTGATTTACATGGAGTTGTTTTTATTTTTCCTTGCAAAAGACTTTAACCTTAGGAACATGGAAAATTTTAGGGGCGAATGTTCGCCCTTTGGGGGAATTAAGGGGTTTTAAATTTTTAGTGGGCAAATATTTTGTATCATAGTACATTTTTACAAATCACCTCAAATAGCCCACCTTATTTTAAGGGAGAGGGTAAAAAAGGTAAATTTAGCCCTGAAATTAGGAGTTACAACCTTTCATTCGCCCATTTTCAAGAATAGGTTTTATTTAAGTGAATCCTATGGGCCAAATACCATATTTATAAAAGAGGTATGGTAATTAATAAAAATATAAATAAATGAGTGGTATGGTAAATAAATAAAACATTTTTTATATTTACTCCATAAGTCACCTTATATACATGTAAGGGTGTAAACAAATAAAAATATAAGTAAAGTGTAGGTATGGTAAATAAATAAAACGTCTTTTTATACTTACTCAAAAGGTATGGTAAATAAATATAAATATAAATAAACTAGACGTATGGTAAATTAATAAAACCTCTTTTTATATTTAGTCCATAACCCTTGTTCTATTTATGAAAGCTCAAAAAAGAGGTTTTATTTAAGTGAATCCTATGGGCCAAATACCATATATTTATGAAAGCTCAAAAAAGAGGTTTTATTTAAGTGAATCCTATGGGCCAAATACCATATTTGTAAAAGAGGTATGGCAAATTAATAAAAATATAAATAAACGAGAGGTATGGTAAACAAATAAAACATTTTTTTATATTTACTCCATAAGTCACCTTATATTTACGAACACTCAAAAGATGCTTTATATTTAGGTGAAACCTATGGGCAAAATACTATGGGACAAATACCATGGGCTACATTATTCTTATATTTACGAACACTCAAAAGATGCTTTATATTTAGGTGAAACCTATGGGCAAAATACTATGGGACAAATACCATGGGCTACATT
>APFE030202664.1:43308-61722 GCA_000404065.3 Pinus taeda
AAAAATCAATTATTAATTTTATTAATTTTTATAAATTACTAATAGTAATTTTTAAGCTCCAAGTTTATGATAACCCATCGTATTGACCCATGGTAATACCATGGTATTCATGTGAGCATAGACTATTTAAAGGGGAAATTCTATCATCTTAGATCCATCTTAATTCTGGGTCTACCAAGTGCTAAGAGAGATAAATAGATTTCATCCCCCTAAGAGTGGTAGATGTGGAGTTAAGATGGATATAGGTTGGTTTTTATGATAATGAAGATATTAAATAGACTTAGGAAATTATATTATAAAAACATGTTAAGGTGAATGGTTAAAGCATAGACATTGGACAAGTATATTTGTATAATTCTGTTTTAAACTGAAACAAATCCAGGGCTAAAAGGAATGGATTGATTGCATGAGTCATCCTTCTATAACTTTCCAACATAGGCTGGAGTAAACAGATTGTAATTTGGGAAATTTTTATAACTACAAATAGGAACATACTTGTGTATTGGCAGGGTGGTTACGAGGTCCCTAGAAGTGATGAATTTCAATTTTTCTTGGTTTTATATATAGAATTAGGTTTTTTCTCGTGCTTTCTATGAATGACACAGGTGAATTTTATCCTACACCCACTAGCTTATCGATATGTAATTTCGGTAATTTTGATTTCAAAAGATATTTTAAAGAAATGCAATGATTTCATTTGTGTATTCAATAAACACAACATTCTAATGGAATTCTGCATATGTGGTTTACCTATACAGATTACATGGAGAAGTATTAGTGGTGTGACATCAATTGTCCTCAAGCAGAGGCTTTAGTTTTACTCTTTTCTGGAAGCAAATACTTTCTTCCAAAATTTTTGAGTTCCATGAAAAATTTGAAAGTCCTAATAGTATTCAATTATGGGTTCAAGAGAGACATAGTATTCAATTATGGGTTAAGGAGATCCACACTGAATGATCTATCGACCTTATCTTCACTTAGTTTAAGACTATTCACTTGGAGAGGCTACATGTGCCCCGACTTCAAGAGCATAGTAAAGTCATGTATAACTTAGAGAAGCTATCTTTAAGATTTTAGTGAAAATTGGAAAAATGTTTGGGTTCAATAACACCTAGTCAAGCATTAAGCTTCCAATAATGTTAGATTTTAACCTAGAGCACTTTTTTGATTTGGAGGAGATGCCCCCTAATATTTGTGACACATCTTCAGTTGTGAATTGGACTATTACTAATTGTCATTTCCTTCAAAAGTTACTTGATGACTTGGGGAACCTCAACTCTTTAAGAATGTTAAGGAAGGAAAGAAAGTACATTATGCTAAGTTCTCTTATTCTTTTCAAGTTTTTCTTGGACATCTACAATGTTTCAGGTAGGAAAGTACATTCTGTTAATGAAAATTTCTCTTGATAGAAAGGCCCAATTTCAAATTCTAATGCTTTTAAAAAACTTTGTATAACTGTATTTTTCTAAAAGGAAAGCATATTTTTTCAATTTAAGTATCATGATCCCATATTCCAACTTATTTTTCAGTAACCCATTAGGATTTGTAGCTTTGAATAAATCCATGTCTTTTGATAAGATCCTCTACCAAATTAGAACGCAGTTTCCTTTTGCCAATAACCACATACAATGTCTTGATTTTGTTATTGAGAAAATAGAGGTTTTGAAGCAAGCCTGTGACATACAAGGACTTGATTCATTGATTATGTATCAACTATAGCTCTTGATGTAACAATGTCTTGATTTTGTTGCTTGCAAATTGAGGTTATGCTTTACTATTTCACTGAATTTCTTACAATCTTTCCATAAGTATTGATTTGTAATCTCAATCATTGAGGGATGATAGTAATGACAAAGGTAATATTCCATGGTTTGAAGTTCCCCTCTTACTAAATATTTAAATATATCACCACAATTTAACTGTTAGTTAAAAGAATTGTATTTGATTTGTAAACAATTCATTGTTTGATTTATAGATTTTGATATTTTCCCTTTTTTTTTCTCAGATTTTGTATGAGATATCTTCCAAGATTTGGGTTCCCTAGTTTCCCCACCATAGCTATGATGTTCAGATGCTATCATTAAATATTCTTGGAACGTTACAACGTTTCCTGTAAGTGTGCTTTGAAACATTGTTGTTTCTTTTCCATGGTGTTAATGTAAATAAGCACTGCAACTAGTGCCATTATTTAGATTAAGTGCCAAAATCTAGGTGGTATTTTAATGATTTAGTGATTATTTTCTAGCTACTAAGGACATATGCATTTTTATCTCTTATGTTGTCCTAAGATATTCAAATTCAGAATAAGAATTCAGGTCTCGTTTCCATTGTAGATTGCAGTCAGTTTCTTGAACATAATATATAGTAGATTATCTTTTACTAATCAACTGTGGATGTGATCCCTCACAGGAAAGAAAATTCAAAGTAACCTTGATTTCACATTGATTTTTCAAAACATCCACACAAGAAAGGAGATTCAAAGTGACACTGATTTCACACTGATTTGTGAAAATGGAGGCAAGAGAAAAGGAAACTTTGTATTCAACAATGCTCTTAATTTTATATGTACATGCACAGACATATTAGTAGAAAATATTGAAGGGTTGCCTAAGTAATATTTTCCATTCCACTACATTCTTTATAGCTTGTAAATAATTAACTCAGAACAATTCATTACACTACTTGTTATTCTTTATTAATCAGTGGTTAAGATTTTGATATTGAACTGGCTAAGATTTTTCTTCCTTCTGTGAAATTGTGTGTTCTATAATGCTTCTTTTCCATTCACTATGTATAGCATATAAAGTGTGTCTAATGGAGTAGGAAGATTGGAAAGTCTTGTGATCCTTGAACTATGTTACAATGAAAAAACCCAACGGGGCAGGGTAGGTGCATCCCCACAAAGGGGTCACAAATACCAAAGTTGGTATTGGCTAGTGCCTTGAGCTAGAAAATTTCCTTTACCCTTGTACTAACAGTGAATCTGGAGAGGATTCTAATATTATGTTTATAAGATTTATATCAGTTAAGATTGATGAATAAAATTCATAAGACATGAGCTAGGATGTCCTTGCAAGGTGGTTGTTGATTATCGGAAGCTATGATGTCCATTATGTTAGGCCAGGTGGTCACACTCGCTTGATCGTGAGCACGATTGTGATCAAGATGGAAGACTTCATAGTCTATATTTATTTTTTAGTAGTGATAGTTAGTGGGCTCATTCACAAAAGCTTCTATTTTAGTAATCCTTTTTATAGAGTTGTTAGATTCAATTTCCAAATGTTTTTATTACACTATAGAGTTGAGTTTTGAGAGAGTACTGATTCACAGTGTTAAGTATAGCAGCTATGAAACTTGAATGAAGACAAGCATAGTAGAGGTATCAGACTCTATTATAAGCTTACCTACATATTATAAGGGACTTGGTTGGATTTTTTATAATTTTATAAACAAGTTCCATGTCGTGGAAATGTGAAACAAAAATAGTGATATTGTCACCATGTTGCTCTTGTCATATATGGTTTTATATTTTTTCAAAAAATTCTCTAAGAGTTCAGAATGCCAAGATTCAGTAGGAATTTACAAAGTTTTATTATTTAGTGAAAGACTCACTAGGATCTTACAAGATTTTATAATTGAGTAAATATTCACCATGCCTGGTGAGAGATTTGCCAAAAAATTATATATACATATTATATTATTGATAAAATCGCCTTCCATTATACATATATACCATGGAGATTCGCCCATTTATTATACATATAAATTTAGGGGCCATTCTTAAAATTTTCCCTGCTTAGGAAAAGGGGGTTTTATTAGGGAAATGAAGGGGGTATGTGTTTATAGAGGAGATGCTAGCACTTGTGTCCATAAATCATTAAGCCGAGAGTCCGGTCCCTCGTAAAGTCAGAGAAATGCTCTAAACCTCTTTGACTTAAATGAATTAAGTACTTAGTACTTATTTATGGCAAATTAGTAAGTAGAGGGGTGAAATGGCTGAGGGGATATTAAATAAACCATGTTGTAAACCATTATCCTTGTTTTGTTTACTGATTATGCACATTTGAAAGATGTATTTAAACATGACATAAGCACTTTTGTGTAATCAATTGATATTTCTGCAACCTTTCTTCTACTTACCCATTTACTTACCCTACCATTTTTTCTTCATTTTATTGGGTGCATTTAGGTTAGAAAACCCTTATCAATCCTTTTCTTTTACAAAGTAGACTATCTAAATCTAACCTTATATCATCCAAAGGCCCAGATTAAACTGATTAGCTCATTTTATTTTCTCTGCCTATCTAATGATCTGCCAAGTTTAAAATGTTTGGTCATATTTTATTCGCCGCTAACTATAAACATAAAATTAAAAGCATGATATAATCAAGATTAAAAAGTTTGATTACCATGGATTATGGCATGAATAACAAGCTGCACACAATCATTATTATGCACAAAAGTAAATAGTAGTGGCATTTAGACTTGCTCACTTTCATGGTCCCTTTTATTTTTGGGGTTCATATATTTTCTTTTTTTGAACTTTTCTCATTCTTTTTGTCCTTTGATTTTTCTTTTAGGACATATCCTCTTTAATTTTTTAATTTTTTAATATGGAAAACATTTTCAGAAAGAAAAGGTACGTACAATATTACAAGGCTTAACCTTAGTCAATCAAAACTATGACTCCTATTTGTATAGGAACCTAACAGTTAGAGAAAGTCTTACCCATTCCCTTGGTCATAAATGACAAGCTCATGACACAATAGGATTATCACAGCAAAATTAGAGACCTAGCTAAAGAACAAGTCAGTACATCATCGATAAAAGCATTGCCAACAGGAAAAGTTCTTTACTAGACATTTGAAAACCTATTTTTCCTCTAGCATGAGGTGAAACACCTATTCATCACTAGGCCTAATTTTGCTAAGTATACCGAGGTAGATGATATATATAGGAGGATGTTGAAAATCAAGTTACTTGATGTTGAATTATGGGAAAAATTCACTAATTTACTATATTAAAATGTAGTAAAAAGGTTAAAGTACAGTGAGTAGGGTAAAAGGTGAAGGCATGTCAGCATGGTTAAAGAGTATAAGTGCCAAATAGTATTAGATAAAAGCTAAAAGTAGCTAGATTCTCCAGCGTGAAAGTTCAAACAACAAAGAGCATAAAGAGATAGAAGCCAAACCAAAGGTTAACATCACCAAAATAAATGGGATAGCATGAAAGTAGTTCAATAGTTGTCTCTATCTTCTTGCAAAAAGATATTTGTATTTCCTAGATTAAATATCAAGCTAGTTTGACATATTTTGTAATAAACTTTTGTATAAATACTTCACAATTTGAAGTATGTAGGAGGGATTCTTAGGCATTTCGATAGAATTCTTGATCAAAAGACTGTAAAGATATTGTATCACTCACTGGATCAACAAGATGGATTGATGAGTAAAGACAAGATATTTCACAGGATTCATGTGTAGAGCAAAGTGCAGACAAGTATTTTCTCATGTTGTTGTCATTTTTCTTAAAAAAATTTCCACAATCTTTAATGTATATCTGAATTTGAATGCTATAACATGGAATGATATCCCAAAATTTTCTTAATTGCAGTCCGTTTTAACTGTTATGCATTTAAATTTTTTCTACTGATTATCTAAGTTAAGGGATTCTTAATTTCTGCTTAGTTTAGGTTGTCTCTTTGTAATCTATAGCAAAAGATTCTTAATTTCCCTTTGTTTCTGGTTATCCTCTTTTCCTCGTTTTAATCCAGGTACGAGAATTCTTAATTTCTCTCTCACCCTAGTTAAGTCATTTTCATCCATCTAGCCCAAAAACCTGCACTTCATTGCGCTAGCTTGATCTTTGAACACTCCCTCGAGTGAGTTAATTCCAGCTCTGCTGCCCTTCTGTTCACTCCATAGCCCAATGGTCTAAAGACATCATTCTATCCATCTGTTTGAAGGATTCCACCATCCAATCTTCAATACAAATCAAAAACCTCCATGAACATTCATAACTAGCCTAAAATCCCAATAAACAAAGCTAAATCATATAGAGAGAGCCCTGTCTCAGTCATAGGTTGGGTAGAGACTATGCTTAAAAGTTGGTTTGTGGTTACCTCGGTCATTTTCTTTCTTCTGATAACTTATAGAGAAAATTCTGAGTGATAAGATAGTGGCGACCATACTGGGGAGATCAAATCCTCAGTCCTAATTAAGCTTTAATAAAATTCTAAATCTTCATTCTAAGCCTCTTAACGTCATTTGTTAGAAGTTACCTTGAAAAAATATTACAAAAACAATTAAAATGTTTGAAATTATGGCTTCTAGGAAGACTCATTTTACTAGGGTTAATCCGGATCCAAACCTTGCCCCAGTAGTTGATAATCCTAACCTAATTTCTAGAAAATCCAATAAAGAAGAAAGTTCAGTTAGCTAGATACCATTAGTTAAAGCCAATTAATGTCTTGATGAGTTGTTACTTTTACAAGAACTTCCCTTTGATGTTCCATTTTATCTTTCATTATTTAGAACACAATCTAAAAATGCACTCAGTGAAACTGTTCTAGATCCTGACTTTATTGCAGACCTTGAAGTTCAATAGGCCAACAAATCCATTGATGAATACATTCTAAAATATCCACAATCTTGCATCAATATTGCCACAACCCCTGAGCTTTATGAACAATCGACCATTACCTTGAGTTCACCATTGTTCCCTTCAACTTCATCAATAATACCTTCTGAAGTCCATTCTTCATCACCATTTATTCCTACTCTCCCTCAGCAACCTATCATCTCCCATTCATCACCCATTAGTCCTAGTTCTTCATCCATTCTTCATCCACACCTTAACCCCTCCCAGCTTACAACCATGGAAGATAGATATGATCCTCTTGTTTTACCTGCCCAACTTGGTGCTATGCGGATAGACTACCAAAGTAAAATTGTTCAATTTGATGGCACAGGACACTACACTGCACAACAACATGTCAACAAGATAACATATTACTTTGAGTTGCATGAAATTGACACAGATAATGTTCAAATGATACTCTTTGCCCAGACCTTAGCTGGTGATGTTAGGAAATGGTTTAGAGCATTGCCTGCAAATAGTATTAATAGTTTAGATGCACTTCGCTAACAATTTTTGAACATATGGGAAAAGAAAAAGAATCCCCTACAAATCCTTTCAGAATATGAGAATATTAGAAGAGGGCCTAATGAAACTGTTCAAGGTTACTGCACTAGATTCAATAGTATATATAAATCCATCCCACTTAATCTTAGACTGCCACCTGACTTAGCATTAATAAAGTTCCTTGATGGTTTTGACATAGATATTGCATACCAACCTAGGGAAAGAAACCTGCCAACATTAGAAGAAATGCAAAGTGTAGCTGTCAGTGTTGAAGCTAATTTGTTAGCTAAAAGGGCTAGAGTTAGAAATGAAAAAAGAGGAACTGCTAAGGATGAAACTTCAAAATTTGACATTAAAATAGATAGTTTAGCCAAAAGTATGGAAAGACTAATGGACAGAATAGAGAAAATATAAAGGAAACCCCAATGGGATAACCAACAAGCACCTCCAGTTAGAAACCCGAATCTTAGAAAAACCCAAAACCAAAACATTCGGAAAAATGGACCGGATTAGAACATTAGGCCCCCTTTTCAAGAAAATTATGTAGAGACATCCCATCCCGAGGATCCAAAACAAGATACACAAATTAACCTAATGGGAATAAATGATGAGGACATTGTTTTTCTAACCCAAAATGAGCAAGAATTGCATATGCTGCAACAATTACAAATTCGATCTAGAGAGTTATTTGATTGCAAATAGGGATATGATTGAAAATATAATCTAAGAAGAAAAAAAGAATTATGATGTCCTATTGATGCCTCGAAAATCGCTGCGACAACACTGGGGGATAACCACCCGGTCCGGACCTTAAAGCAGCTCCTTTTCCGTTTGGTGTGGTGGCTCCGACTCGTTCAACTAGGTCCAGTTACCTTCTCCCTATTGCTATTGGTTTATGATGTATCTTTACCTACCAATAGACAGGGATATCAAATCACTTCTTCTTGCTGATCAGGCAAGAGAATGACCCTTAAGATGATTTTGGTTCAGCCAAGCCACAACAAAAGTTTTGCCTCTTTGAGGAGAGGACTTAAAAGAATGTAGAACTTACTCTAAATGCAAGCTTATTCTATGATGCAAGCAAAAGAAAATAACCTAAATCCTATCTTAATTAGGTAGATATAGATCTAGCCCAACTAAGAGAAAGATAATTAAAGTATTGGGATTTAAATATGTCTTGTTTATAATGAATATCCAGTTAATGAAGTAGTTCAATTAACTGATATTATGGATATCAAAACACATCCTATTGAGACCTTTTAACTGAAATAATAAACCAACAACAATTAGGAAATAGTTCACATAAATGATATTGATTATCAAATCAGTAAATCCAATAATTAAACAATAATATGTGCAAATAGTTCACAACATATTACCATTCAATAAATCAGTTTTAATAAGACAGATTTCTGAGTAAATAGTTACTCAGAAATCAGAATTTAATCCATAAGACCAGAGATACATAATAACAACATTGAGACAAATTACCCATATTGACAATAGTGCACAAACATGAATAAAATGATACATTCCTGTTACCAAAAAAATAAAACTAATATTTGAAACAATAGTATTAGAAATACCAATTTATTGCATCCATTTTTCTGACCTCGGTCTCCAATAGTCCTTTACATTGCTTGAACTTCTGCTTTCAAAACTAGAGCCACAGTAGTGCAAACTCTGCCCCTCATACATAATTCAAGATACAAAGGAAAACTCCTCAATAATCCCCAGATCTGAGATTTTCTCTCCTCCCTCCTACAACTCTAAATTCCTATTATAGTAGTGCTTTTAGAAGTCCAGAATTGCAAAGGAGAGCAGCCCCTCATTCCATTCTGCAATTTGTTATTTATAATGTTTGTGAAGGAATTCTTGAGAGAAGAGTTTGTTGAAGAGAAATCTGCTAAATCCAATTTTACTTGCTCAAAATTCTGATCTTCAATTGCTGGAACATTCTCATTGATTGAGATCATTTTCTCCATATTTCTTCCACTGTTTTCCTGCAAAAAGAAATCAAAATACATTAATATGCAATCAAAATATCATTTCTGGCAATTAAGTCAAACCCAATCGAATTCTATTTAAATAAATAATTGAAAATAAAATATTAGCTCTCTATTGATGTTTGGGGTGGTTTAATTGGTCAAATATATTATTAACCAATGGATCTGCAATTAGAAGAGGCTTTGAACAAATGAAAATGAAGAAAATAACTCAGAAAATTGATTTTGTTTTCAAAATTCGGAGCTTGATCTTCTGCCTAATGTTTTGACCCAATAAATGATTAAATCTATTCGTGAAACCTCCTCCAAAATGTTCTCCTTGATTTTCTCTTTACAATGAGCCATCCTGGGCCTCATTTGGCCAAGTATAACTCAATCTATAAGCCTCCAAAGTTGATGGGTCAAATCTGACATGAATCTGGAAATTCTGTTGCTGGGCTAAAAATAAAATTTTAATTAAAAATCTAATTCTAAATTAGAATTCTAATTTAATTAAACTAATTAATTAATAAACATTATTAATTAATCTAACTATTTATAACTAAATTAATCAAATAAAATTAAATTTAATAAAATTAGTTTAATTAAATTTATATATTAATTAATTAATTAATATAAAATTTATTATTATAAAATATATTTTAATATTAAATATTAATTATCATATTATATTAATACTACCCCATTAACCCATTTCCTTTTAACTCTTTCATACGAATGAGTTGAAACAAAACATGAATTTTTTAAAAACTTGGTTAATGCCCCTTTCTCCTTTGACCTTTTGCAATCGGGGAATCCGGGATATGGAGGTTCTCAAACTTTGACACATTGAAAAGTTTTCGATCCGATCTCCCGATCGGGTAATTAAAAATTCTCTTAATATTAAATCAAACTAACTTACCATGTACGTGTAAGTCTTGAAATGCCTTAATGCCTTTTCGTAATCGGGGAAGTGTGGTGTTGGGGCTTTTGTTAAATAGGTTGTGCTTAAATCCTCCGATCCGATTAAAAGCCCCGATGCGATCGGAACAATTTTTTATTATATGTTAAATTTTTTAAATTAATTAAATTAATTATATTTAATATATTAATTAATTTAATTAATTTAAAATTTAATTTTAAACATCAATTTTTATTTTGGTTTTATTTTTATGAATTTAAGTTTCTAAACTACAGTTACTTTGAAAATAAAAATAAACTACAACCACTTCGATGCTTTGGGTTTTGGAAATTAATAATTAATTTGGAAATTGGAGTGAATTTCTAAAATCTCATTGCTTCATGATTTGGCTGTATAAATTAAAAAAATGAAAAAAATGTTAGTGAGAACTAACTAGGGGTTAATATTTAAAATAAATACATTATTGAACTAATTTATTTACAAAATGCAATATTGTACATTTTATGCATTTTTAACCCAGGCTACATAAATAATCAGACTTTCAGAGGAGTGCCATTTTCAAACCAGTTGACGAAATGAGGCGAAACAAGCGTCAATGGGAAGCTTATAAAAATTGATTACTAACAAAGCAATCGAAACAAGAATACAAAGAAAATGAAAAATTAAGAAATGCGTAGGGAAATCAACTTAAATAAAAATCCAAAAAAGGTGTTTAGCCAAAATTTTTATAGAAAGGGTCCCCATTGTTGATGTGTTCACTTCAAAAATGGGCGGGGGGGTTGTGTTTTTACCACAACAATGGTGACACATGGGAGAAGAACTAGTTATCTCTATTTGAGATGAATGGTATTTTCCTAAAATTAAAGTAAAAATAATTAAAGAAGAGAGAATTATGCTTGAAATGCTTGACTAGGTTCATTAGTCTGAATAAAAGCAAGAATCATCTAACTGTAATTTTTCTTAAAATTCCTCATAAATTAAAATATTTCAAAACTCTATATCAGTCTTTAATTAGTTGTAGAGATAAAATAGGGATCACTTTACAGCTTAGCTTTTAGAATATACTCATTTATCATAGGTAGAGCCACTGCTGCCAGCAAACATGTATAGTCTCGGCAAGGTTACCTTTTTAATCCTCAATGATTCAGAATCCCATCTCTTCAAGAATTATTTATCTAGAGATAAATCCATCAATATATGTTTCTTTTTTATTTTTATTTTATTTTTTTATTTTTATTTTTTAAGTAAATCTTTAAAAGCCATTGTCCTGGTATGGTAGTTAGATAGTTGACAATGCTATTCACTGGTTAAAATTGGACTGAACAAGATGGCTCGTGATGAGACCCCTTGTCTTATAATTGTTTGCAATCATAAGCCATTACCCTGGTTTGTTTAGCAGTGTTGGTAATGTGAGCCTATTTTTCCCCTATGATCATAGTAAGCAGGCTCATGATGAGACCTCTTATCTTTTAAGTTTAAATATATTTCTGGATTATACTCTAGAAAAATAAGACTCTTTGGGACAAGGAGAATCATTGACTCCTTAAGAGTTAAGCATGACAATTTCAGAGTTAAAGGTGCTTTGCTGTAAAGTGACTTTACTTAGTTAAAAATAACTTTTCTTGATTAATAATAGAACTTTGAAAGATCCTAATAAAATTTTGAAATCTCAAAATGATTAGAGTTTCGATGAAAAATAATTTCTTCAGATTTTATAATACTTTGTCCACTTCTCTAAATTGGTAATCTCTTCCTTAAGTATGTCTACCTTTATAATAAGAAAATCAAACTTTACCAAGAGATTTAAGAAAAAGCTAATAGGTGACTATTAACTATTTTTCTCCATGTATGTTGTCCATTGTTAGGTAACAAGTAGGCCTTCCATATGAATAATGGAAAAGTCACCAAAATCAAAATTGAAATCCTAAGGAAAAGAATTCTTATGCTAAAATGAGAAACAAATCAGTAAACAAAAATAAAAACGAAAAAATCTTAAAAATGGAAAGGAAAATCCCAGTTTCGAAAGATAAAGTCAAACAAGAATGTTTATACCAATGTCTCAACAATATGAAGAAAAAGAAAGTAATTGCGTAATCATTTCTTCTTATGTCGAGATTTAGAAAAATCATACCTTGCAGGGTTGTAAATGCTTTAGGCCTTTTGGATAGCAGTGACGATAAAATTCAGCCACAATGAAAACTTTCTATCTGATATCAATATTCTTGTTTCAAAGCATCATCTTGATCATTTTCTAATAAAAGGAATGCTTAAAGAAACAAACTAAAGGTTCAAAAACTTCTTGGTGTCGCTGTTTTGACGAAGATTATCGCTGCTTCTTGAAATAAAGCCAAGAGAAGAATATAAGACCTCAAAAATTGGATTCGGCAGAGGATTGAAAACTTCAAATGGAGCACTGCAAAATAGATTTTTTATATCAGCAAAAACAAAACTGAAACGAAAGTAACTACATGAATCTTACCATTGGATAATTTTTTTTGATCTTACCTGAAAGGTATCAGTTTCTCCAAACTAGCTGACTTCTTATTTTAATTAACATTAAAAACATGAAGAAGTCAAACTAACCAAAATCTTGTAACCCAAAATCATTATTTATTTTATCTAAACTAAAGCAAGCAGTAAAATGTAAAAATGGAATGCTTAGTGCTCAGGGGAGTTAAAATTAAAACAAATGCATTAGAAATGAGAATGAGAATTTGCAGTAATGAATATTTCTCAAAATATTATAAGTTTCATATAAACTCCATGATTTTATAAATTGTCCAGAATCAAGACCAAATCCAAGATAATAAAATTTAAATATGAAGATAGAGAGGTCTTGAATTCCAATTTTTAATTATGGAATTATATATCTAAAACTAAAATGTATGAGTAATTGAAATGATTTTTGTGTGCTGTAAATTTGTCATCAATTGCTTTTTCCCAATAGTGGTTTTCCAAGCTCACTTTTAAAATAACAAATCGTCGTATCGGATGATTCACATCACATGTTTCTTCACCATGCTTCAATTTTAATTTGCAATACTTCATTTTTGTTATTATGCCATATATTTATTAAATCTTAATGGCTTAGAGGCATGCATTGGAAGCTATCGTATCGAAGATTGCAATGGAAAATTTTCGATTAAGAACATGTGCAATGAAATGAAGCGATCGCATCATTAAGAAATGTTATATCAGGGATTGGGGACAGTTATGTCACAAATTGCACATCGCACACCATATCTCGCGATTTGTATTTTGTACATTGCACATTGCTTATTGCAAATTTGGAATAGCGATATGGTCATAAATAAAAATGCAAGGAAGCGATTGTGATATCGGCGATGCGATGGATGACTTAAATCGGCGATTGGCAATCTTAAGCGCACGATATAACAATTCTCAATATGCCGATATGCGATGAAGAGTGGACCTGATAATTTTATAATGAAAATTTGATAACATATCGGAACCAAGACATCGGTCCTTTTAAAGCTATGCTCCTACCATTATTGTGATTGAACGAATGCGATATTGTTTATGAATTTGATTTGAATTTCATATCGGGTCCGGAATTATGTGGTCATCGCAATATCGGTAAAGCCATTTATCGGAGATCGGCATTTCATGATAATGGAAGTATATTCAACTGCAAACCTCTGATATGCGAAATGCGATATGACATATGAGCGAAGTAATACATCATAGATCTTTTATTAAATAATTTGTTATCAAAAGAAAAGATAAGAACTACTTCCGATGAAATCTTATGATGCGAATGGTCTTATGATATTCCTTGAAATTTCAATTGGGTTTTCTATGTGAATAAAAGCAAAGTTAAAAATGCTTAAATTCTAATGAATCAAAAGTAAAATTTCCCTGAACTTGTTGCAAATTTGAAATGGGTTTACTGCTTACTTCAAGTTTTTGAAGACAAGTGAAAACCTGTAAATAAAACAGAACATGAATAAAAAATAAACTAAGGAAAAGATAAACTAATAAGAGATGAGGACGAACTTGTAAATGCGTACCTGGAAGGAAATTGTTTGCAGATTTTACCTTATGAATCTTCAAATTCTTCCTTTGATTTATCAAATTTTGACTTTGTTCAAAATCATCTCATCATTTATTCTAAATTTAAGTGTGCAATCAGCCTAAATAACATATGTTTATTCATGTTCATAAAATATAAACTTTACCAGAAGTAAATATAAAAATAGATTTCCCTTTTGAATTGAAACAACAATTTATTACCTCTGCTTATTCTGAATAACTTGAGAAGAATCTGTATTGTTATAGTGACTATTTAATAATGGCTTTAGTAAATAAATATGATGTGTATTGTAGCATCAACTAAAGATCAGAATGGGATAAAGCCACTAATTATGGAAAAATATCAAAACAGATTTGAAGGTGTGCACACAACAGAATGGACATCCTTGACAAATTTCGAGGAATATGAATTTCATATGATTACCGCAAAAGATTAGACTCACTACTAATGATTGAGTCAGAATTAAGCTTATCATAGACAGTCATACATTTCATGGGATAATGAGACGATGGAGCTCTTATATCCTCAACCTTTATCATATAAATTCCAAAAGAAAATCTTAGAAGGAAATATTGAAATGAAGAAAAGTGGCATTGAGGTGATCAATGCCAAGTGCAACCTCAATTGAATTTAATCAAGACATTATTCAAAATAAGCAAAGTAGAGGTATTGTTGTAAGAAATTTTAAAAGGAAAGCAAGAATTAAAACTTTCTGATAAGGAGAAAATGTTTTAGTGAACATGCATGAGAAGGTTGATTGCGTTGTTTTATTTTTTAATCTACAAAACTGTTAAAAACAAACTAACTGTACAAAACTAACTAACTAAATTAATTCTACTCATATACATGGAAATGAATAGGTATAGTCATGTTTCCAGTGTAACCATTCTCTCATTTTTATTCCAAAGCATATATGTACAGTTCGAATGTTAGTAATAAACATACAAATCTAACTAAACTGAGGAAAATAAATCTGAAATCAGAATGTACAGTTATTGTTTGCAATTTAATTAAAATCTCTTTCTCTTGAAATTTTGTTTCCAATTGAATACCAATTGGATCATAGAAATCTGGATGGATTTCTATTAAGGATTGAACAATGTTCAAGGGGAGAGGTAACAGGCCAGATTGTGAAGATGAGCTTTTAAATTCAAAGGCCTGGAAAGAATTGTTAGTATTATGTATAAATGTTAAATCATTGACAATTTTCCTTGAAGAAAAAGTTTCCAAATATTTTTCAAATGAATTAATGAAAAATGAATGGAAATCTATTAAATACAATTTAAAATTATTAATTGAATTAGAATGCTGGCCAGATTGTAAAAATATATCCTCTAGTTGAGATTGACTTTGAGGAAATAGAAGCTTTTGATAAGAAATGAACATCAATTGATATTGACATGTTAACAACTTTTGATGTTCATGGTTATAGCATGAAACTTCAATTTCCCAATAAAGCAATTCATCAATTGAGTGTTTGACAGTAAAGCGCTCAATATGGCTGCATAAAGTGTTAAAATTCTGAAAAATAAAATCAAAAAATAAATCTAAATTTAAAAAAAATAAGTGTGAAATAAAAACTAAAATGAAATCACTATTTTTACAACTAAAGTTACAACACAATTGGGATTGTTTTGAAATGATTTCTTCTTCACAAGGATTGGCCAAAATTATGGAATTTGAGTAATTTCGAATTTCAACTTATGAACTAGAAAACGAATTATGATTATGAGTAGGAATGAGAGCTTTATCACGATATGAATCATAAATTGGAATGTTTTCTTGAATGGTGAAATCATAAAGATAATTTCCAGCTTTAAAAGGAGGATTGGTTGGGATAATTTCTAAATTGAAGCATTCCTCATTCACAGATGTTATTTGAATTTTCTCATGAGGATTCTCTTGAGAGGAATAGAAATCAATATCCTCAATATCAGAGTAATTATCATAAATGACTTCACAAAATTCCCTAGAGTTCCCTTCAATCTCACCCAATATATCCAAACAAGGAAGAATAAAAATTTCATGCTCATTAATGGTAAAAGAATGATGAACAATTGTTTCTTTATATTGATAAAAATTTATTGGTAATTCATTTAAATCATCCTCTTTAATTTCTGAAATATCATTAATACCAAGAGGGGAAAAATTACCATCATTAAAAATATCAAGATAAAGGGAAAAATGTGAACCTGAAACAATGCATTTAAAACTGTCTCTGTTTGAGAACTCTTGTGCATTATGGTCATTGTAAATTTCATATTGCAGATCATTACTTTGCATGCGTATGCTTTCTTAAAGAACGCTGCTTTGCTTCTCTGATTTTGGCATTTGCTCATCATGGAGAAATTCAGAAATTTGTACAGCAGTTTGCATTTTGATTGTTGGTTGTACTTGCTGATTTGCGATTTGATTTTCCGAATTTACTTCAAAGTAGATTTCAGATTTCAAAGCGGTTTTTTCTCCAAAATTGTTGTTGTTGTCTTCTTGCATTTGAATGGAAATATTTTCCAAGCTTTGTGAAACCACTTCATCACCATTTATTTGCACATCCAAATTGGAATCCTCATTTATGTTGGAAGGGGATGAAACAAAACTTGAACTAATTTCATATGGATTGGGAATGGGAGGAAGAGAACAAACATATTCAAACCAATCTAATGATTCTTCTTCCGTAGGCTTATATTCGTTTTTAAATTTTAAACAATTCAAATGAAATCGAACATTAAAATCATTAACAGACTCTTTTTCAAACCTTCGTAAATATTCATCTTCTTCACATACCTATTCATAATCATAGCCGTCAAATTTACAAATGAAAATTGTAACAAATTGATCCCAGTTGTGGATTGAAGCAATTGGAAGAGTTCTACACTAGCTTCTGGCTTTTGCCACAAATGTGAGAGTAAAAATTCTACATAAGATGCCTTCATCAATTCCTTGAAAATCATATTTTGAAACATTTTGAATAAATTGAAATACATGATTAAAAGCAGAAGAATTTCTCTTACCATTAAACTTTTCCTGAGACAAGAGTCTTACCACTTCGGGTGGAGTGTTGGAAGGTGCACGTCCATGGATACAACTCCAAATTGGAAGTTTGAGAGGAGCCATTGCAATAAATAAAATATTAAAATTGAAAAGACTCTAATAGACAAAAAATCTCAGGCCCTACTTCTAGCACCAAAAATGTTGATGCTTCGAAAATCGCTGCAGCAACAATGGGGGATAACCACCCGGTCCAGACCTTAAAGCAGCTCCTTTTCCCTTTGGTGTGGTGGCTCCGACTAGTTTAACTAGGTCCAATTACCTTCTCCCTATCGCTATTGGTTTATAATGTATCTTTAACTACCAATAGACAGGGATATCAGATCACTTCTTCTTACTGATTAGGCAAGAGAATGACCCTTAAGCTGATTTGGGATCAGCCAAGCCACAACTAAAATTTTTCCTCTTTGAGGAGAGGACTTAACAAAATGTATAATTTACTCTAAATTCAAGCTTATTCTATGATGCAAGCAAAAGAAACTAATCCAAATCCTATCTTAATTAGGCAGATATAGATCTAAACTAACTAAGAGCAAGATAATCAAAATATTGGGATTTAAATATGTCTTGTTTATAATGAATATCAAGTTAATGAAGTAGTTCAATTAACTGAATTATGTTTACCAAAACAATTCTATTAGACCTTAAAACTTGAAATAATAAACCAATAACATTCCAGGAAGTAGTTCACAAAAATGATATTGATTATCAAATCAATAAATCCAATAATTGAATAATTATATGTGGAAATAGTTCACAACACATTATCATTCAATAAATTGGTTTCATAAGACATATTTGAGAGTAAGTAGTTACTCAAAAATGAGAAATTAATTCATAAAAACATAGATACATAATAACAAGATTGAGACAAATTACCCATATTGACAATAGTACACAAACATGAATAAAATGACACAGTCCTATCACCATAAAATTAAAACTGATATTTGAAACAGTAGTATTAGAAATACCAATTTATTGCATCCATTTCTCTGTCCTTGGTCTCCAACAACCCTTTACATTGCTTAAACTTCTTCCTTCAAAACTAGAGCCACAATAGTGTAAACTCTGCCCCTCACACATAATTCAAGATACAAAGGGAAAATCCTCAATAATCCCCAGATCTGAGATTTTCTCTCCTCTCTCCTACAACTCTAAATTCCTATTACAGTAGTGCTTTCATGGAGTTTAAAATTGCAGAGGAGAGCAACCCCTTTTACATTCTGCAATCTATTATTTATAATATTTGTCAAGGAATT
>APFE030202664.1:62241-73584 GCA_000404065.3 Pinus taeda
CTCAAAAATCCTGATCTTCAATTGTTGGAGCATTCTCATTGATTGAGATTCTTTTCTCCATATTTCTTCCACTGTTTTTCTGCAAAAGAAATAAAAAATAAATTAAAATGCAATCAAAATTCATTTTTGGCAATTAAATCAAACCCAATAAAATTCTATTTAAATAAATAATTGAAAATAAAATATAAGCTCTCTATTGAGGCCTGGGATATTTTGATTGGCTAAGGATATTATTAACCAATGGATCTGCAATTAGAAGAGGCTTGAAAATGAAGAAAATAACTCAGAAAATTGATTTTGTTTTCAAAATTCGGAGCTTGATCTTCTGCCTAATTTTTGACCCAATAAATGATTAAATCTGTAGTGAATCCTCCTCAAAAATGTTCTCCTTGATTTTCTCTTTCCAATGAGCTGTCGTGGGCCTCATTTTGCCAAGTATAAACCAATCTATCAGCCTCCAAAATTGATGGGTCAAATATGGCATGAATCTGGAAATTCTGTTGCTCGACTAAAAATCATAATTTTTAATTAAAAATCTACTCTTAAATTAGAATTCTAATTATCTAACAATTAATTCTATTTTAATTCTTAATTATGAACTAAACTAATTAATTAATAAACTATTATTAATTAATCTTAATGTAACTAATTAATATAATCTATTTATAAACTAATTAATAGTAAATAAAAATTAAATTTTAATTTAATTAAATTAATTAAATTATATATATTAATTAATTTTAATATTTAAAATTATATTAAATATTAAACTATTTAAATTAATAAAACAAACTAACCTAACTTAATTCATGCTCATTCCACTCATGTATGAGTGAGTTTTAAAATCTAAAAAATCTAAAACAAAAACCCATGTGTAATAAGACTTACGCTAATGCTTGTTAATGATCGGGGAATCACATCGTTATCGGGAGGAGTGTTTAACTTGATTCACGTAAAGCTCCGATACGATAAAGGCCTATAACGAGACTTATATTTTGGTCATCGGCAATCGGCATCGGGGATGGGAGGTTATCGGGGGTTAATAAACTTTGGCTCAAAGTAAAATCCCCGATCCGATATCGGCATCGGGGTATGATATGTATCAGAGCTTTTTAAAATATGTTCCGAACAAGACTTCTGATGCGATACAAACTCCCGATGCGATTGATTTTATTTTACATATATTAATTTTATATTTTAAATTTTAATTTAATTAATTTAATTATATTTATATATAATTAATTTAATTATTTTGAGATTTAATATATAAAATTAATGCTTTGTTTTGATTTTATTTTAATGAAATTTAGTTATGAAATTAACTAAAATACAGCCACTTGGAAAATAAATGAAAAATAAAATATAGCCACTTAAATGTTTGGATTTTTGGGATTAGGATTTGATTTGGAAATTGGAGTGAATGTCTTAAAATCCTGATAATTAATGGTTTGGCTGCAAACTAAAAAAATTGGAGGAAAAATGTTAGTAAAACTTCTCTACGATTAATATTTAAACTGAATGCATTATTGAACTAATTTATTTACAAAATGCGATATTGTACATTTTATGCATTTTTAACCCAGGCTACATAAATAATTAGACTTTCAAAGGAGTGTCATTTTCAAACCAGTTGACCAAATGAGGCGAAACAAGCGTCAATGTGAAGCTTATAAAAAATTGATTCTAACAAAGGAATCAAAACAAGAATCCAAAGAAAACTAAAAATTAACAAAAGCCTAGGGCAATCAACTAAAATAAAAATCCAAAAAGGTATTTGGCCAAATTTTAATAGAAAGGGTCCCCATTATTCGAAGTGGACGTATCAATAATGGGGGGGTTGTGTTTTTACCACAACAAGCAGGTGGAACCAAAGATCCTGAGATGCCTCACTAAAAGAATGTGGCCATACCACATTTCATAAGGAGTTTTGTTTCTTCTAACATGAGATGGGAATTTGTTTCTAATATACACTGCACATAGAAATGCATTAACCCGAAACATCAACTTTACATTTTTGAAATACATTAGCGAACAAACCGCATTTAATATTTTCATGTGCACTCTTTCAGCTACACTATTCTATGGAGGATTATAAGGCATATTGGTTTGATTTTAAATCCCACGCTAGCAAAGATAGTTTTCAAATTCATTTGAAGTATATTCTTTTCCATTATCAATAACATGATATTATGTATCATTTTCAATGCATGCATGAAATTTTTTTAAAGTTTCAAATGATCCATATATATTCTTCAATACATATAACCGTCACATTCTAGCGTAATCATCAATAAAAGTTATCATAAATTAATTTCTATTTGCAAAAGGAGCAGGCCTAGGGCCACACAATTTAGATTTAATGAGTTTAATATTTCTATGTGCTCTAGAAACAAAATCATGAAATTGTTGTGTGTTATGTTTTCCTAATATATAATAATCTCATTGCTTCGGCTTCCTAGGAATGGTTGGAAAACTAGCAACAATATCATTTCTCTTCAATAAATGAAAATTTTCATAGTCCAGATGTCCAAAAATTGCATGTCATAAAATACTAGATGGAAATCTACCTTCATTACAGTGAGACCTATATTCATAGTTCTTTGCATAGATAGATATTCCTTGCATCTTCAAGAATCTTCCTTATTATATTCTTGTCATTCCAAGTGAGTTGGTTGATGGTTTTCTCACTTCAATATTTCCATGAAACATGTGAATGGAGTGCCCTTGCTAATGGATATGAACCATGGAAAACAATTTCCTTTGCAGCTTTGGGAGATAGAGAACATCATGTAAAATAAATTCAATGATTCTAGGCAGTTTGAGCCTGATGGTAGCAATTCTTGATGGCTTGGGTTTTGACTTTTTCACAAATTATATTGCTCCATCTATAGAGTCACTGAAATATTCAAAGAAATATATGTGAAAGGTCATGTCACATTTTGCACCTGTATCAAGCAACCATCCATCCTTCCACAAAGAAAATGAATTATTAAATATGTCTTTAGTTACTCTAATATTGTAATCTTCCACAATATAATGAGCATATTTAGGTGATTTACCTTTCCCTCGATCTAATGTTTTACTTTTTTCCTCATTTCCTTTTTTTGATTTTATCCTAAGAGAGATTGCATGTGGATGCATCATGTTGATTTCTATTGCAACATATACAATGAATATTATGTCTTCCTCCTTGGTAGTGTTTGTCCCCCTCTCCTCCATTATTATTCTTTCCATGTCATCTTTTCTCAACTCTTCCCTAGAAGAATATTGTGTTTGATTCTTATTTTTTTGTGCAAGGTACACAACTTATTCACAAGACTAAGAAGTTATCTTCGTATTCCAAAATATTTCTCTCTTTCTAGAAACTTATCCACAAGAGTGTCAAAAGTAATCTCCTTATGTTGTCCACTATCTTGTAATGATTTAAGATAGTGAGAATATGTGGGATAGATTGCCTACAAAAAAATTGTGAGAGGAACATCCATTTTAACTCTAGTGTATTCTAGATCATGCATAAGAGCTTCGATTTTGGAGTTTAGGGCAAGGGGATCATCATCTTTCAATTATAGATTGAAAAATTTGATCATTAATTGGACTACCTCAACCTCAGAGTGTGAGTCATATAAGTCATTCAACTTCTTTAAAGCATTAAAAACGTTACAGTTAATTAGTAAAATGTGAGAACTCGTCTCTTTATTTATTGATGAAACAATCAAGACATCAAAAATTGTTGTTCTTGTTCTCCCATATAGAAATATCTTTGTGCAATGTGGGTTTTGTATGCTGATTTTCATCTTCTCCTTCACATACTCCTTTCCATAATTCATTGAAAATGAGTGTATCCTTTATCATTTTGGACCATTCATGGTAGTTCTATTTGTGAGTGAGAACTACTCCAACAATGGAGATGAGTGAAAGAATCTCTACAAAATTCGGAGTTGTGCCCTAAATAGTCAAAATACTTGCAACAATAGGCTTTCGTAAAAATTCTAATATATCTCTACAAGTAGTAGAGACTCATCATACAACTTGGCTCCATTTCTCTTTAATCAAAACAACCCAAAGAATGATGTAGCTATCGATCTCAAATAGCCACTTTGATGTAAACCAACTCTTATATAAAATAAATCAACTCAATACATTAATGAGTATTCAATACACATACAAATCGAGCAACACCAAAATTACAATTACCATAAATATATATATATATATCCTCAAAATAGCTATGACCGTTGGGAAATTTGTTTTGTCTCTTACATGCATCTAAAGGTGAAGATTCAATATTTTGATGAGGCTTCTCCTTTTCCATTATTTCTTAAGGTATTAGAATATAAAACAATGCATTCTTCCATTCACAAATATGAAAATATATACAAATTAAATATGTTTTTGCAATTATATTATTTTATGAAACCATGGAATGACCGCCACTACATATACGAATGGACCAATTCTTAATTATAATTCAATGAAATGAAACATATATTATTGGTGATACCTGCACAAAAATTCATGGTAATGGAAGTTGTGATATTGAGGGAGTCTTCAAATCATCGCTAGATATTGCCTTATGTGATCTGCAACATTCACATTACACTCAACAAACTTCACAATGTCAATGCTCAACACTAATACCAATGTCAACACTCTGCACCAATGCCAAAAGTAACCAAGAATAATTGTTAAATGCAGGGATGTGTAAACACAAGTAAATGTAGGTTTAGTTACAAAAACACCATGGCATCTGAAGCTGGAATTGAGTGATGAAATTTTGTCTGCAAGCATGTTAAAAAATGCACAATGTGTATAAACTAAATGAGGGTCTCGACTAATGTGTATATTGTGTAAAATGTTTGTCGAAACACTATATTCATGCAGCAAAAACCGAATTCATTCAGACCGATGTTAATGAATTTCAATTTTCGACAATGAAAATGGTTCTACCAAGGCAAGGAATAACATAGGGACATGTTATACTAATGGAAAAGTAGTTACAAAGGAAAAAGGATGTTAAATTTGGTATTTCCAGACTTGTGCTCCAATACCATGTAAAGCTAGGTATATGGTAACTCCATAATATTGAAATTTTCTATTAAGAAGAAGATTAATATACACACATAGGAGAGAGATCATTTGGATTCACATTGCAAGGTCTCTTCATTTTCTTATTTTTTATTGAAATATTTACACGATATTTTCCCAATCCTAAAAGATTAGTTGTTAACAATATTGTTATGCAACCAACTCACAAAATAGAAGAAAAGATAGAGAAAGGACTTCAAAATTAGCCTCTTTGAGGGAGAAACCCCCTTTGCATTACACAAATGAAGAATTATTCGATGGTACAAATGACAAGGCCTCCTTTCTATATATACGAGTCTAAGGGGTCATAATACACTCAAAGCCGAGATAACAATAATAATGTAAGGGCACAACAATAGCAATAGTGTGGTTCTATGTGGCACACTAATAATAATATGGGGACAACATGGGCTCAACAATAACAATAAGGGGATACAATGAATATAATAATAAGGGAATACACTAGTATTATAGGGACCTAACATGGTCCTCTCCTTCAAAAAAGGGTTTTCCTCAACATGTGAGTAGTTTTGGATGCTTCTGTATAAAATTCTCATCTTCCCATGTGAAATCTTCAGCAGGCAAGTGATGAGATATTCTGAAATTGATCAATTTTGTAGCTGTCAAGTTCTTGTTTTTGTGACTAGTTTAGGTTCCAATATGATTTTTCCTTCATCGTCAATTTCTGGCATATTGTTTGAACTGGGAGCTTGTCACCTATAACCTTCTTTAAGCATGAAACATGGAAAATTGGGTGCACTCAGGAAGTTGTAGGATTCTTCAATTTTTATGCCATAGTACGAATCTTTTCCATCACCTTGTGTGGGCCATAATGGATTGGTCATAATTTATTACGATTCTTAGCTTGCTTGAGGGACATTTTCTTGTATGGTTGTAGCCGTAGAAGCACCCAGTCACTTACATCAAAAAATATTTCACTGCGATGTTGATCCACCTGTTGTTTCATTCTATTATATGTTGAAGTGATGTTATCCTTTAAGAATTGGAGAACTTGTTCTTGATATTTGATGTGATCTTCCACTTCTTGAAACTTAGAAGTTTCTCTTAAATATAATGTGATGGACGATGGATGACATCCATAAAGTGCCATAAATGGGGTCATTTTTGCTGCAATATGGAAGGAATTGTTATACCACCATTCCACTACAGGCAACCATTTGACTAGTTGTGTATGTTTATCAGATACAAAACAACGAAGACATCGTTCCAAACATTTATTCACTATCTAAATTTTCCCATCAGATTAAGGATGATAAGATGAGCTATGAGCTAATTGAGTACCCAAACAGGAAAATAATTATGTCCAAAAATTTTCAGTGAAATGGGATCTCTATCATTTAGAATAATCTTAGGATTTCCATAAATGTGGTAGCAACTGTACTAGTTTTAAAAGGGACAAGATAATGCACAAAAGTGTGCATACTTGGTAAGTATATCAACTACCACCATGATGACACTCTTTCCTTCGGGCTTCTATAAACCTATGATAAAATCCATTGAAACCTCCTCCCAAGGTTGACTTGGAATGGATAAATGTTGTAATATACCTGGACTCTTAATTTTTTCAAATTTATTTTGTTGGCAAATGAAACATTCCTCCACAAACTTTTGAATATCATATTTAAGGCCATCCCAAAAAAATTACTTCTTAAGGTTGTGGTAAATTTTTAAAAATCCTGAGTGCCCTCATAAAGGAGAGGTGTGCAATTCCATACGAATATTTTATTTGAGTTGGGAATTCTTATAGAGGTATACGCAATCTTTGTACCACAACAAATAATTTTCCAGCCTAATGTATTATATACACTAGGATCTTCTTGTATCTTTTGAATGAGTGCTTACACTTCTTTGTCATTCTTCCATTCATCCCTTGCTTCATTTATCCAATCTAATAGGATAATATAAATGGAGCTAAGAAATGATTCCACATCCTCATCCTTTCTTGAGAGTGCATCTACAACAACATTTTTCTTCCCCTTTTTGTAGATTATTTCAAAGTCATAACCCAAGATATTTATGACCCATTTTTATTGTTTTTCTAAAGATAATATTTTCTCTAAGAAGTATTTAAGACTATCATGATATATTTTTACCTGGAAATGTCTTCCCATTAGGTAAGGTTGTCATTTCTTAAGTGCATGTAGTATTGCCAACATTTCCTTCTCATAAATAGCCTTATGTAAATAGTTTCCTTTGATTGGGTGACTTTTGAAAGCAATGGGTCTTTATTCTTTCATTAAAACAACACCAATTACATTTCGCTAGGCATCACATTCCACAATAAAGATTTTTATGAAGTATGGTGTAGCTAAGACTAGTGCTTGGCACATTTCCTCTTTAAGATGTTCAAATTCCATTATTGCTTTTGGAGTCCAAGAAAATGCACCTTTCTTTGGTAATGTTGTTAGTGGATTTGCTATTCTCCCATAATTCTTAACAAACATGCGATAATACCCTGTCAACTTGAAAAATCCTCATAGATGCTTAATGAATGTGGGAATTTTCCATTCCTTAATGGCTTTAATTTTTCTAGGGTCTACCTTAACATCTTCATGAGATACAATATGATCCAAATATTCCACCTCTTGTACTCAAAAGAAACATTTAGAGTTTTTTCATATAATTGTTTCTCCTCCAATGGTTTGAGTATTCTATCAACATGTTGAACATGCTCCTTCCAAGACTTATTGTAGACTAGTATATCATCAAAAAATACTAACACAAGTTTTCTGAGAGAAGGGTTTGAAAATGGAATTCATCAAACCTTGAAATGTAGAAGGTGCATTAGTAAGGGAAAGAGGTGTGACCAAAATTTCATAATCACCCTCATGAGTTTTAAATGTTGTTTTTGGAATGTCTTCAGTCTTCATTCTGATTTGATGATCTCAGAATGAAGGTTCAACTTGGTGAAGTAATTTTCTCCATGTAATTCATCCAATAATTCATCATTGGGAAGAATGGGAAATTTATCTTTAACAGTGACTTTTTTGAGCTCCTTATAATCTAGACACGTCCACCATGATCCATCCTTATTGTGCACCAATACTGCTAGAGGAGAGATAACTTTGACTAGGTTAAATTATACAAATCTATAGCATTTTTGTAGCCATACGTTCAATTTCACTCTTTTGGTCATAGGGATATATGTAATGCCTGATGTTTGGAGGAACACTTCTTGGAACGAAATAAATAGCATGATCATGATCATGAATAGGTGGGAAGCCTTTGGGAGTCTCAAACACCTTGGAATGATTGTCCAAGACTTATTGGATTTATGGAGAAATAGATGATTTTTCCATGGGAACCTCTAGCAAACATAATTGTGCAATTACACCATATTGTTATTTCTTTAGAAGATTTGTCATGCCATTAGCGTTGGTTATCATTTTCGGTTTCCCTGTGATACCCCTTAATTCAACTTCCTCTCCTTCTGAAAAAAAGAAGAAGAAAATTTCATGAGAATTAAAATCTATCGCACCCAATAATTATAACCATTTAAATCCTAGTACAACATCAACACCACCCATTGGAATGTAAAGCATTGAACTATACAAAACATATTCTGCCATGGATAGCTTCATATTATGGCACTTTCCAGAAGAATTCATGGTTCTTCCATTTGTATCTATTACTTGATACTCTGGTGTTGGATATACGAATCGATTAAATTCCTTCAGTATCTTACAATGAATAAAATTATGGGTATTGCCTGAATCAATCAACACTATTACCTTTTTCTTCTTGATATATTTTTCTATCTTGATAGTTTGAGAAGTGGTTATTCTGACCAATCCATTACAAGATATGGTTGGATTCATTTCTTCTTTCTCTAACCTTTTTTCCTACTATCTATCCTCTTCTTTTGATGTTTCTTGTTCATTTTCTTCTTCCTCTACACAATCTATGTAAAACAATTTATTCTTAGCACTCTTATGACCTTTAGTGTATTTGCTATCACAACTATAAAAAAAATATTTTTCTAATTTTTCTTTCAATTATTGTGGTGTTAACCTTGTAGGTTGTGGAGGGCTACGAGTAACACCACTTCCATATTTATAGTTTAGATTGATTGGCTTCCTTGTTTCCATAATTTTTCTTTGAATTTTTCCTGTCAGCCTGAATGCCTTCTCCAATGAATCAGGTTCCCAAAGGAGAACCTCATGTTGGATATTACCCTTTAATATCCCTAAGAACACATAAATCCTATGCTCCTCTAGAATACATTTTACCCTTATATTCAATTTTTAGAAGTCCTCAATGTGCTGCACCGTTGAACCTTTTTGTTTGAGATTTATCAATTGGCTAAAAAAAGTGTTTCTTTTTGTATCCTCATAATGTGCTATCATTTCTTCCATAAAAATTTCCCAAGTAAAAATATGTTTATGAGACAAAAGCCATCGATATCGTACAAACTGATTGGGTTCCAAATATAGAGTCACATTGTGTACCTTTTGTGCATTTTTTACATTATGGAGGTCCAAGTATTGCTCCACCTGTAGTATCCATGTTACAAGATCCTTGACACCAAACATCCTCATATCGATATTAGGAACACGGTGGGTCTTCAATCCAATGTTAGAGTCTATGAAATCATCACTAACATTTATTTTGTTCTCATCATGAATTTCCTCTACTACCTTTTCTCCATTATGAAGCATTTATTGTAGCAACTTTGCCAAACCTCCTTTCAATCCTTCCATGTATTTCTTCAAATATTCAATGCTTACTTATAAACCATCCATATTAGATTCCATGCCATCCATATTATCTTCCATGTGATTATTTAAACCATCCATCTTAGCTTCCACACCTTTCTTTAAACCATCGATCTTAACTTCTATTACTTTTTGTGAGAGTGAAATTTGTTGCACTTGGTCTTGTAATTTTGATATATCATGTTGCATTTCTTCCTCTTCTTCATGAATCATCCTAGAACTTTTGGTTTTCTTACTAGGTATTTCCATTTTATTTCATTCGGGCATTAATTAATGATAATTATGCCTCATTATGTCCTTTGAATTCCTTCAAACTAATTTTTCAAACCAAACTTATGCAAAATTTTAAAAAGACTACACACCTTTTTTGGCTTTGTAGGAGCTCCATATTGAATCTGTTGTATCTACGTTATTTTGGATCTCCCATGTATGAAAATTTATCCTATGGTATCCCTCTCAGCCTTATTTCAATCTCGCAAGTATGAGCATTATTGGATTCTCCAAGAAAGAGTTATAACAATTCTCCCACGATGACTTGATTATAGAGTAGCTCAGTAGAGCTAACCTATATGAAGTTCCATGTATCATTGTTTTTACCTTCATAATAGAAACCAATACAAAGAAAACTACAATATTTCCTCTTTTGGTACCTTTTTACGAAATTTCAATCTGATGCTCATAGAGAAAGTTATGACAATTTTCCTAAGGTTACCTATGTGCAATATAACTCAGGAGCATACAAAACCCCTAACTTCCTTGGATCATACATCTCAAAATATAGAGATGAAATATCTAAAATTCAGAAGATATGCACATATAAGGTATCTTTCGTATATGCACAATTTCCATATATGCGCATATCTTCCGTATATGCATACATGCAAGATATGCACATATAAAAAATTTACGCATATATAGAAGATATGTGGATATCTTCTATATATGCACAATTTTTGTATATGCACTTATACAGAAATCGTGCATATATAGAAGATATGCGCATATCTTCCGTATATCCCAAACTTTCTTATATGTGCATATCTTCTATGTGCATATACAGAAATTGTGCATATACGGAATATATGCGCATATCGTCTATATATTCTTAACTTTCTTACATGTGCATATCATCCGTATGTACACGTTGTTTATGTATCTACATTGTATATACGTAAATTCCATATACAGAAATTGTGCATATACGGAAATTGTGCATATATGGAAGATATGTGCATATCTTTTGTATATGCACAATTTCCATATATGTGCAATTTCTGTATATGGAATTTGCACATATACGATGCAGATGCATAAACGACGTGCATATATGGAAGATATACACATATAAGAAAGTTAGGGATATATGAAAGATATGTGCATATGATGAGCCCCAATTTTGGTACAATTTGGGCTCATTTTGGCCTATTTTACTTGCTCAAACCATTCATCTTTATTTTCTTATGCATGCATTTCTTAGTTTATTCATGTTGTTTGTAGGAAGAAGGTTAGACACTTTATCTAC
>APFE030202664.1:75571-122927 GCA_000404065.3 Pinus taeda
ATTGGTCAGCTTATCATATTGAAAGATCTACTGAATCTGACCCGAGAGAGCCTTCTCATACCTCGTAGGGCTAGCTACGAGGTGAAATGGTTTGATGTAGCCTTGAGAGTTTGTCTATCTCAGCCTAGGTGAATTCCAAGCACTAACAGTTCCAACCTATGATAATACATAGAAGTGAGGTTTCAATGGTCCTTCATGGTTTCCCATATGAAAATAAAGCAAAACAATATGTTTTTCATCTATTTGTTATATGTCCTTTCTCTATTGTTGTTTCGACTGAAATCCACTTAATGTATAACATACAAAATTAAAGGCTAGGTAACTATTATGAGGATGCATGGGAAGGTTGGTGGAACAACATTTTCCTAAAATATCTTTGCAACATGCCTCCTCTTATAGCCTAGGGAATTTGGCTAGAATGAAATGATTCAATTTTCAATGATAGATCCCCCTCTCCAAATTTTATTGTTGCAAAGGTATCTACAAATTTTAATCTTCTACATATTCCTAAAGCTCCTCCTAAGTAGAGACCCATCTCATATGAATATATTGATATGTCATTTCCCTGGGATTATTTCGATGAAGCAACAACTATTGATTGTATATGTGATGGAGGGGCTATTATTCACATCACAAGCTTTCATCACTACACACTCAAAAGCGATTTGGGAGATGGATCCAAAAATTATACAGAAATGATGAGTCTAAAATTACTTTTGATCTTTCCAATTGAACACAAATTCATAAGCTTCATAATTTTGGTGACTTTATGATTATTGTCAACTGGTTCAATTGTATCACTATATTCCACGTGCACACACTCTATCTAATCCTTGAGGATGTCTTGTTATTAAAACAATATTATGACTATGTCTCTTGCTCTCATATCTATAGAGAATGAAATGTATATGTTGATGCCCTCTCTAATGAAGGAATTGCTCAGGCTATGGGAGAATTTAGATTTTGGAAGTCTTAAACAATGAAGTCATTAGCGCATAAACCAGGTCCTACTTTGAGGAAAACTTCTGAATAGTTTCATATTTTATTCTATGAGTGTTTAGTTAATTAAGCTTGAGTTTTTTCCATCATTTTTCAAGACTACTATAGGTTATGAAAAAACTGATATGGAATATTTTTTTGGGTGTTTTTTTGGTTCAAATATTCCATTACCTTCACTGCTCTAACACAAGAATTAAGAAGAATCCAATACATGTCGCCTAGAATGCTTGGTGGTTTAGGAAAATGATTCTTTCCCTAGTAAAGGAAAAGCACCTAAGCTTGATTATCCATTTTCTATATGATATGATCAATCCATGGAGTCCTTCGGAGGAGATATCACTTTCAATTGTCTCCATACAATAAGTATTGTTTGTTGGCACTCGACAATCTTCTCTGCAGCGGCAACTATCTCCCTTTTTGTTGCAAAAATAAACTGTTAAATAACAATATTGACCCTTACTTTAAAGACAAACTTTTAAATCAAGTATCAATGAAGAAAATAGCATCCTCTATTATAAAAGGTTAGTGTATTAAAAACAAATTAGCACAATTGAGATGTGGCTACTAATACATTGAAATTGGAAGGTTTAGGATGGCAGTTGATCTCATCAAGGAGCACGTGGTCAGAAGTGGTCTCCCACAAATACATAAGGCCTTTTCTCTTATAGAATGGGTCAGATTACAAAAAAAAAAAATATCTGTAATTTGGAAGGTTGTCATTATTTCTTTTGGTGTTATTGACAAGGGATTAACATGGAAGGTTGGCATTGGTGCACACGTTAGAGTGGACAAGGATATGTGGGTCAGATGTAAGGAGCATTATCTCCTACCCCAAATACTCCAGGATCACCTTAGAGAGAAAGGCATTGTATTTCTAGATCAAATCATTGATCGTGCTTGAACATCCATTTGTGGTTAGGGTTGGATGTATCCACAACAGTTATAGCTTCTCCAACAATTATGGTAATAGTGGCAAGATTATATCTATGCACTCAGTACTACACATGTCTGAATCAGAAATAGAGAGGACACCCTTGCATGGATACATGTAACAAATGGAATATGTTGTCCTAAAAGAAGCTATTTATATATTAATTCACACCAAAAGTTAGAGTTAGAGGTGTAGTGGTGGAAAAAGATATGGAAGGTTCCATCCCCTGCAAAATCTTAGTTATTCCAATGGTGTATATTAAATAAAAAGTTCCAACCTATGATAATTTCTAGAATGTTGGAAATAATATTGAGAGGGGGGGGTGAATTAGTATTATCAAATCTTTTCCAATAAACACTTGCAGATCTGACTAATGAAACTTGTATATACCTTCCAGATTTTAATGTAATTTATTCTTTAGATGTTAACCATTAATATGTATGTCAGAACCATATAATAATAAACAGGAACAAGAAACATAGACAAGCACACCAAAGAACACCAGATATAAGGTGGAAACCCAATGTGGGTGAAAACCACCTGCTGCAATATGTCTCTATCTTCTTTCAAAGAAACTTCTTTTTACAATGATTTTGTACTGGTGCAGTCCTTTGCCAGTACGCAGGCTGCAACCAGCAGAGAGCTACAACCCTCTCTCGTTTTCCAGCTGCTCCTGGAAGGGAGCTACAACCCCCTTAGCTCTTGTACTAGCTAAGATACTAGTACGTAGGTGCTGACCTACAGAAGGCTACTACCTTCTCTTTCTTCCAGGGACCACATTTCATAAATTTTCAAACTGGATCCAAAACAGCAAGTACATGTGCATCACCCAATCTCCTTTAAAACAAATAACTTCTCAGAATGCAGTAACTAGAAAATAACACCAGTAACTAGACACCAATTTAAACCCAGATCTCTGCAGAAACAAATAAAATACAGCTAAAATATATTTCAGGAAAAGTCTGCAACTTCACCGAAGGAAACCTGCGGATATCCGCACTTCTGCCGTGACAAGTCTGCGCAACTCCGCACCTGCTTCTTCTCTGGTTCTGCGCACCTCCGGATTTAGTTAGTTTATCAGTTCTCAACCATACCCCAGACTGTCAAAATCACAAATCTGTTCATGCGTCAAAAGGGATCCAAACTCTTCAGTAGATCTGACTTATAATGCTCCAGTTTCTCCTTGATTCAGATTCAACTATGTCTCACCAACCGATTATCAGAAATTTAGATCTTGCTCTTCTTAAGATTTTCAACTCAACTGTGATTAGCCAAATGATCTCCTTTCCTTTTTATAGGCTAGGCCTCACTCAAAACCATGGACCAAAACCATTGAGAAACAATACCATGGACCTACTGGGTTCAACTCTTTTGGATGCATTACATAGACCAAAACATAGATCAAAAATGTCGGACTAATACCATGAACAAACATAAGAGTTCCCATGTCGTGCGCTTTTCTCTGCATGGAAAGTGCGTGAAATTTTCTCTCATGAAAGTGCATGAACTTTTCTCTGCATGAAAGGAACTTTTCTCTGCATGAAAGTGCGTGAACTTTTCTCTGCATGAAAGTGCGTGAACCAGAAAATAACTTTGCTGCACTATAATTTATCATCTGAGATGAGTGGGTTGCCATCAAGTACAACATTGTATCATAATGCCAACATAGAAGTGAAGCTTCAATGGTCCCTCGTGGTGTCCCCTATGCAAAGAAAGCAAAAGAATATGTTTTTCATCTATTTGTTATATGCCCTTTCTCTATTGTTGTTTGGACTGAAATCCACTTAATGTATAACATAAAAAATTAAAGGCTAGGTAACTATTATGAGGGTGCATGGAAAGGTTGGTGGAACAACATTTACCTAAAATATATTTGCAACATGCCTCCTCTTAAAGCCTGGGGAATCTGGCTAGAATGAAATGATTCAGTTTTCAACGATCGCTCCTCCTCTCCAATTTTTATTGTTGCAAATGTATCTACAACTTTTAATCTTCTACATATTCCTAAATCTCCTCCTAAGCAAAGACCCATCTCATATGAATCTATTGATATGTCTTTTCCTTGGGATTATTTCGATGAAGCAATAACTCTTGGTTGTATATGTGATGGAGGGGCTATTATTCATTTCACAAACTTTCATCATTACACACTCAAAAGAAGTTGGGGAAATGGATCCAAAAATTATACATAAATGATGAGTCTAAAATTACTTTTGATATTTCATATTCAACATAAATTCATAGGCTTCAGAATTTTGGTGACTTTATGATTATCATTGACTGGTTCAATTGTATCACTAGATGCCACATGCACACACTCTATCTAATACTTGAGGAACTCTTGTTATTAAAACAATCTTTTGACTATGTCTCTTGCTCTCATAGAACAAAATGTATATGTTGATGCCCTCTCTAACAAAGGTGTTGCTCAGGCTATGGAAGAATGGTAGATTTTGGAAGTCTTAAACAATGAAGTCATTAGGGCATAAACCAAGCCCTACTTCAAGGAAAACTTCTGGATAGTTTCATATTTATATGTGTGATTGTTTAGTTAAATAAGCTTTAGTTTTTTCCATCATTTTCCAAGACTAATATAGGCTATGAAAAAATTGATCTAGAATATTTTTTGGAATGTTTTGGTTCAAATATTCCATTACCTTCATTGCTCTAACGAAAGCATTTAGAAGCATCCAATACATGATGCTTAGAATGCTTGGTGGTTTGGGAAAATGAGTCTTTCCCTACTAAAGGAGAAGCACCTGAGCTTGATTGTCCATTTTCTATATGATATGATCAATCCATGGAATCCTTTGGAGGAGATAGCACTTTCAACTGTCTCCCTAGAATAAGTATTGTTTGTTGGCACTCAGAAATATTCTCTGCAGCGGCATCTATCTCCCTTTTTGCTGCAAAAATAAAATGTTAAATAGAAATATTGACCCTTACTTTAAAGAAAAAATTTTAAATAAAGTATCAGTGAAGAAAATAGAATCCTCTATTATAAAATGTTAGTATATGAAAAAAAATGGCAGAGTGCAGATGCAGCTACGAATCCACTGAAATTGGAAGATTTAGGCAATTAGGTGGCTTATAAAATGTTCATACTTGTCTTGTATTTAAACCGTTGTCTTGAACCAATCACTCTCTGGAACCGATGAATGTGAACAAGCCAACTATTCATCCTTCGTGCATTCCAAAAACATAATGTAATTGTAAAATTAACTCTCAAGAAAAAATTAAGCAAAACAACCATTAGGAAAGATTCCAAAGACAACCATCATAACATGAAGTAGACAATTTTAAGTATTGAGAGATAGAATCCAAAAGTTCATTAATTGATAAAGGACTAGTGATTTTTTCTCGGGAATGGAATTCTGATCCATGTTTCAGCTACTAAATTTTGTTATGCTTGAATGCAATAACAAAAAGAAATAGTAAAAGCTACCCACTTGAGCATGATGCCCCAAAATTTATGAGGAGCTGAAGGAGACTCTGTCATTATGGAACCATGTCCTCCACCTTTGTATCTATAATTCATACAATTGTAATGCATCATTTCATTTATTCCATAAGGGATGGAGTTTTATTGAAAATATAACTTTAAAGCCCAGTGCTGGTCTGTGGGGGTCATTATTTAGTGCTTGCAAACTACATGGAAACATTGAGTTGGGAAAGTATGCAGCGGACCACCTTTTAAACATAGACCCAAAAATTCTTGGTTGTTATGTGTTGCTTTCAAATATCTAGTTGACATGTGGGATGATGTAGCAATGTTCAAAATATTGATTAGAAAAAGAAGATTGAAAAATATAGCCCGATGCATTTTGATTGAGCTAAATAATAAGATTGTTGCATTTCACATTGAAGACAAATATGAATGATCCTTTTTATATAACCATTGTTCCAACATTTTTTGTGGAATAAACTTCAGATTTTTGTTCATTTCCATACATTTAATATCTCCACGGACTAGTGATTTTAAATGTGTGTCCTTGAGACCGAGCATGATCAATTTTGCTACGAGAAACTATGGTGTGGGGAATTTCAAAATTTTAAAACTTGGTGTTATATATATAGACTACGGTGTGGGGAATTTCGAAATTTTAAAACTTAGTCTTATATATATGCAATGAAATTTAGCAAATTCACAGAAATAGACAAAACAAAAATGAAGATTTATTGATAGTAAGCATCATGATGGTTAAGATGGTCAACTGTTAGGATGAGAATTTTATAATATTATTTCAAAAAAAATGATGGCATTAGGATTAAATGAAAGCACCTGGTCTCATTTATATTCTTTGATAATCGTTGAGGGAAAAATTTCATTGTAGTACCACAAGACCTCCAGCATCTATGTGTTTGTGCCAGAGCGTACTATTGCTTTTAAATTTTGTCATGTGGCAATGTGTAGTGCTATTCTAAATTCTTACAAAACCAATCATTCAAAAGTCCTTCTCACGTCTGGTCAAGAGCTTCAAAAATGTGTGGGAGACTGCCCAATTTTTGAAAGGAAATGGTCTAGGATGCAATTGTCAATGAAAATAAGCTCTTGGATTGAGCACTTAGTAAGGAAGTTGTGTATGCCTTACGACATTTCCTTTGCAACATCTGGTGCAAATGCTAGTTATGATTTTTTTAATTAACTTTAATAATTCACTATGACCATTTTTCTTTTTCTTTTTTTTGTCATGTAAGAATGGAGCCTTCTATTAACCGAACTAGTACATTACATATGTTACATGTCTATGCAAGTGCAGAGACCAAAACAAGAACTAGCCTATTGTGGGAATGCCAACAACAAGAAACAAACCAAATCCCCTGGACTTTCAAAACCTATTAAACAGGAAGGAGTGTTAAACTCCCAAGGGCTCTTTGTCATCCACAGACAACTGAAGGGCATCCGCTAAGCTTCAGACCATTGCTCTCGACCCGATGGTAACACAAAAATCAGTTAAAAAGTTTGAAGTCCGCCCTTCTGAAAAAATGTCGGCTCTTCTACGTCATTGATATTTTCAAGATCCAACGGTCCCATCACTTCCCGACTTTGAAACTTGCCCTTTTCTATCAATCGTCAATCTCGGTCCACCAGATCAAACGGCTCACATGTTTTTCGCACGGTTAAGTTGCGCACCCCAAATCCGCCCAAAAAGCAGTTTCCCTCTCTCACCTCATTGCTACATGTCATTATGTGAGTGGAATCAGAGCCAAAGGGGAATTACCGCTTACTGCCTTTCCTCCACCCGAAATCCACTCATGGGTTTCTCCAACCCACTACTACCAACCTGGACTTGATGAAAACACAAACCATAGTTCTCAACAACATTTGAAATCTTCCCCATCGAAGAAACATCAACACTTCTCCACCATTGATCTATTCAAGATACAACGGTCACAACACCTCCCGACTTCGAGACTTGCTCCTCATTTATCAACTGTCGATCTCGCTCCCCCAGATCTAACGGCTCACACGTATTTTGCACGGTTAACTTGCGCACTCCAAATCCGCCCGAAAAAGTGGTTTCTCTCTCTCATCTCGCTACTACTTGTCACTATGTGAGTGGAATCAAAGACAACAAGGAAATACCATATACGGCCTTTCCTCCGCTCAGATTCCACTTGTGGTTTTCTCCAAACCGCTTCTGCTGGTTAACTGTCAGGTAATTTCCTCACTCGAACACCATAGATCTATCTCAATCGAGATCTATCGGTCTAGAATCAGTCCTCACGCCACTGCCTCCTTGGTCTTCCTCTGTTGATCTCAACCATCCGCTCAAATCCAATGGAATACTAATGCCAATACAATCTGCGGACTACTGCCAAACAACAAGCAAACAGTTTAGGCTTCCCTATCCTCCCGCCTATCTCCTGAGCCTTTTCGATCCATCTTGTCAATACATCAATCCCTATCTTTGGCAGCTTGACAGAGACAATCCTCTAACAGTTTTCCTGGGGGTAAAAACTCCCAAACGTGATGAGTGTCCCTTTCCTTATTAATCGCTCCTTCATTCGCCAAATGATCAACTAACATGTTAGCTTTTCTTTTCACATGGACAAAGCTTGCAATTTTAAGGTTTGTAGGTGGGTATAGATACGGTGAAAGACCTGCGATAGCCTCTAGTGTTTCGACACTTTATCTAGTGATGTACCACTGCATATTTTCTTGGCCGCTCTAATAATCAATTATGAATCTGCTTCAATGATGACATTGTGTGAATTTGAATCCACCAAGATTTCCAAGCATTGCTCTAAGGCCATGAGTTCTGCCATGTTATTAGTGGCCTTCCCTAAGTGGCCATGAAAGATCTCCTTTATTTGACCCTATTCATCTCTTATAACACCCCCAAAACCAGCTAACCCTGGGTTGCCTTTAGATGCTTCGTCTATATTGACATTTAAGAAACCATGTGGAGGAGGCTTCCAAATATTTATATCTGTAGTTGTTTGGCTCACACCCTTGATTATGCTCTGTGGGTCTATAGACTGAAGACCCAAATGTAGTAGAATACATGCATATTGGGGTAGAGGAGGGTCCTTAGAAAGTTTCCTCAACAAGCTTCTGACTATGTCTTTGAGCTGCCTTAAAATTTAGTCAATTATGTGTTGGGGCTTGCTTGCTTTGTTCTTGAAGATCTGACTATTGTGTTCTTTCCAAACATCCCAGATGAGAAAGCCTGGAAACAGACTCCAGGCTTTATTAATGATTTCATTCCCTGAGAAGTTTTTCCTTCAATTCTTCAAAGTGTTGGAGATGCTGAGTCAATCCCTATCAGTGTGCCTAAAGATTGAGGCCACCCATTCCCACACAGTAGAGGTGAAAGGGCAGAGGTTCAAAGGTAACATTTGGATGGTCTAGTGAAGCCCTTTTTTAGGAGATTCTCCCAAGTTAAAATTTTCCTTTGATGAACTAGCCAAATAAATAACTTTATTTTCATCCAGTGGGGGCTTTGCCAAAGATTCTTCCAAACTTGATCAGGGTTTAGGTATTTAAATCATGTTACTACTTGTTTAGCTTCTTTGAGGTTAAAGTTTCCTTCGGTGTTCTTTCGCCGTATTAGTTGGTCAGGTAAGGAGGATACCAGAATCCTCCTATGCTCTAGATCCTGAACAAGAGAGACTGCCTGGGCCTTCAGAGGGCTCTCTTCACTACGGCCTAGATCCTTCCAAATTCTCCATTTTCCATTGTTCCTTACCTAGTCCCAGAAATCACTTACCATAAATAGACCTTTGTTGTCTGTGTCATTCTTGAGAGCTGCTAATTCATCCTTATACAAGTTGGGTTCTTGTTTCCAGTTATCCTCCCAAAATCATGCTAGGTTCCCAGCTCAAATCTCCCAAAAACTATGTTGCTAAACAATACATTTATTTTCCCAGGAAAGGTTCCAAATGTGGGAGCCCTTAATATGCCTTGACGTTCTAATGTGATCCTTCTCCTGCCAATTCTTGGCATATTTTTGTTTCCAAAGCTTAGCCTAGGGAGTTGTCGATTCCTTGATCCACCTCCACCAGAGTTTAGCTCCTAAAACTCTGTTGAGGGTTTCAGGATCATGAAGCCCCAAGCCAACATGGCTCTTGGGTTTGCAGATCTTGTCCCAGGCTACTAAAGCCCGTTTCTTTTTCTCTTCACCTCTGCCCCATAGAAAATCCCATTGTATGCTCCTGATATGTTGCTTAATTCCTTTATTAGCAGGAAGAGATGAGAACATGAACATGGGAATTGCCTGCAGGACAGCCCGTGTGAGCACAAGGCACCCCACCAAATTTAAAGACCTGCATGTCCATTTTCTGATCTTGTCCTGAAGTTTATTTATTATTGGCTCCCACACTTCCTTTCTTAGAGGTTTATCTAGGAGAGGTATCCCCAGATACTTGGAAGGTAGCTGGTCCCTTTGAAACCAAAGAATTCTGGTGATGTTTCTCTGAATAACAATTTTAGTGTTAAAGAAAAAAACTTTTGATTTGTTGAGGCTTACCTTTGTGCCAGTTGCCATAGCGAAGTCATTTAAGATATGTTTGATCATTCCAGCTTCCCTGACTGTGGGTATGCCCTGCAGCATTATGTCATCCACAAATTGTTGATGAGTGTTTGCTGCTCCATCCAAGGTGAGTTTGATACCCTGGATTCTTCCTTCAATATTTTCCATTTTAATCGCTCTGCATAGCCCTTCCATCATGAGAGAAAAGAGGAAGGGTGAGAGCAAATCCCCTTGTCTGAGACCTCTGGAGGGTGTGAAGAGTCTTGAAGGAGTGCCATTAAGCAGGATGGAAAAACTGGTAGTGGTAACTAGTGCCATAACCCATCTTATCCAATTTTGGTCGAAGCCATAGGCTCTTAGAATTTCCCTTATATAAGACCAACTTAGCTTGTCGTAGGCTTTTGCTAGGTCCAGCTGAATGATCATACCAACTTGATTTTTCGTCCTTCCACATAGCCCGTTTTCTCCTCTGAGATGAGAGCTAGTAAAAGGGGCTTGAGTCTATTGGCGATCACCTTGGAAATATTTTTATACACCACATTACAAAAAGATATGGGTCTGAAACTGTCCAGAGTCATGGCAATTTCCTGTTTTGGGATCAAAGTTATGAAGCAAGCATTAAAAGCCTTCAAAACCTTTTTGGATCTTCTTGAGTCTTCCACCAACTCAAGGATATCCTGTTTGACTATTTTCCAGCAGGCTTTGAAGAAGTCTACATTAAACCCATCTGGGTATGGAGCTTTTCCATTTTGCATTTCATTGATCACTTCACTGACCTCCTCTTCTGACACTGGCCTATTAAGATTGTGGTTGTCCTCTCTGGTAACTAGCTGAATGATGTTGAGTAGTAAAAATGGTCTTTTTAACCTCTATTTACCCTACATTAATTATCAATCCAGGTATGATTTTCTATCTCAAGAGTGTACTGAGTCTGAAGCGGTCACTTGTTCAAGAGTAATGTTAGCAGTATAGTGTCTTACAAAAGTAAATAAAAATTGGAAACAAACTCTAATTGTAATGGCAAGAAACTTAAATTCTTTGTAACTAAATCATTCACTTAAGAAACTACAATAATCATCAGTCAAGGATGCAGTAATGATAACTCTTTCCTTTGTAAACTGATGCAAATGAAAATCAATCAAAGACAAGATCTCCAATCTGGGAACTAGACAACAATAGTCAATGTTCGCTACAGTTGTAGATCTCTCTGTTCACACCAAAGCAAATACTTGAAATGACAATTCAGTTAACAAAAAAGGAACAACAACTAATCTATTGAAAAGATCGAACATCAAAGCTTAATCTACAGGAATGAATTAAGCAGAAATCTTAACCGAAAGGAATTGAACATCAATATTTAACTAATAAATGAATTGAACAACAATCTAAGGAAGGAACAACAGACCTAAGTAAGTCTACAAAATATTGAACAACAAACTTAATCAAGTCTAAACACACAGCGAATCTAGAATGATTGAATCAGTAACCTTATTTTAGCATAATAAGCATTAACCACAGTTATAAGGGAATAGAAATTGCAATGATAATGGAACAGTAATCGAATGAACAGAAATCACAATTATAGGTAAACCATAGCTAAATGAACAACAATGCCAATCTATAAATGAACAACAATATCAATCTGTAAATGAACAACAATATCAATCTGTAGATGAACAGCAATGCCAATCTGTAAATGAACAACAATGTCAATCTGTGAGCGAACAGCAATATCCAGATTAGACAATGTGATATTGTTTCAGAATGAACATAATAACATTTTCAGTTGCAAATAATAATCTTACTATTCAATTACTAATTTGACATAACATAGCAAGTCAATGAAATGTGTAGGAACAGAAGATTGCTAAATAAAGCAAGTAAACGAAATCAAACCACACACAACTGTAATCAGAAAATAATGATACAGAAAGCAAGTGATCCACTAGGGTCGGGCCCTTAGCCACCAGGGACGCACTGCTGCGGTTACTCCAGGATCAGATAATGGAACAGCAACAAAGTTTATGTATTAATCATAAAAGCAGAGCTACAACTATCGCTCTTTATAGAGAGTCGATGATCAAAGTTCAAATTGCAACAGCAAATTTTATAAATCAACAATAATCTGCCACTTGGGCTAGCAACGCTGTCCCTTTTTATAATGTCCAGGCGGAGATATCAAAAATATAGATAAGTCTTGAGGTAGCGATCCCTTAGGATCAAAGGATCCTGAGGGATTTGCCATATCTTTAATCTTCAGTTATCTTTTTCATCCTCTTGCGTTGATACCGCATTTCTTCTTCCTTTTCCTGGTCCATGCGCTCCGCTCTTGATTTCCTCGTCTGGATGCGGTTTCCTGTCAAAGGGACAGTAGTTGGTTTTGCCTTTTCTTTTCCTCTGGTATGGTGATTTTCCATTTTCTTCATTTTCTACATAAAAAAAGACAATAATTAATCATTTTACATCAATCACAAATCCCCTTAATTCTATCATAATCCTTTATCATATGACCATCTTAGAATGTAAAGAAGCTATAATTTAAAGGAAAAGATAAAGAAATAAGTAGTAATTACATACCTTTTCCAATGCTCAACACACCCCCTCTGCTTACCCTTTTTCATGCCCTCATGAAAACATTGTAATTGACATGCAAGGCAGTTAAGGAATAGGTTGGAGACGGATTTTCAGTCAGTGGTCTAAAACCGTGATTTCTAGCTAAGACTTCAAAAATATGCCCTATCTGACCTTCAGGAAATTCATATAGGGCTCTATATCGTGGTGCAGGATACCAGATGATTGGACTTTGAAACCTACAGCCTAACCAAGACGGGCCTTCTCTCAAGATGAGGTCACCATAGGTAACCAAGCGATCAACAACTAGCTTAAATTTGTCATAATTGAATGGTTCCTTGTTTTGGATATTCTGATTGGAAGTCTGGTATCGGAATTTGGTTGTTGCTATGGCAAGGTCTTTGATAGCTAGGAAGTATTCTACCCCTTGCTGGATGACTATTGTGTGAATAGTTCCCAATGTCTAGATCACACCCTTCATTCTCATTAAGCTTCTATGCTTATTCCACAATTGCAATGGGTTTCTAGGCTCACCCCTTACCCACAGATCTAACCCATTCTCCTGTCTCTGGAAGGTATTGTAGGCTTTAAGCCACTTTATCTGGTTGACAGCAAAAGAGATGAAGGCCTGAAGCTGGATATCACCTACAAAAGGGCTAGGGTTCTTTTCCGTTTCTCCATCCAACACAAGATTATGCAAATAGAACTCACATAACAATCGTTGGATTTTCACCCCGTAAAGCTTACAACAGTTTATGAAATCATCAATGGTTTTTATCTCTATAGGCACCCTTACCTTGATAGCCTTAATTTTCAATTGTAAATGCCTTTCCATCAAAAACAAAGCATAGTTTTTGGCAGGTGCCCTACATGCTAGAACATCAGTATACAAAGAACATAAGGTATCCATTTGATGCATAACCGTGTCTAGTCTATTGGTTACCATTTTAACTTTTTCCTCTACCCTTCGCCATCCATCGAAGGCCTCGCTCTTCGATGCATTGATGTTCTTTACCTGTTGTTGTAACTTCTGATATTTCTCCTGAGGAATAGTTTCCTCTTTGAGCTTTTCTATCGTTTGTTGGGCCTGTGCCAAATCTTTTTGAAGTTCCACTATCCTTGGGTCATTATCCATCATGACATTTTTGGGCTGGAGATCTACCTGGATTTCCTTATTGCGACATCTAGTTTTTATAGTCTGTGTTTCCTTCTCACGAACTGTCTAGTTGGTTGTGCTGCTAGAGGACAATGCCTCTGTCTAGACTTCCTTATCACAGACTGGTGTGTTTTCTGTTTGTGCTTCTGCATTTGTAACAGCCACATGTTGTTCCTTGCAGTCTTGAATAATGACGGGTTCGGTTTGTGTCCTTTTGGTCTTATTTTACGGGGTTTCACCTAGGTGGCTGCATGCTTTTCTCCAGGGGTTCTTTTTGAGATTTTCCCATTTTTAAGACCCTTATTTGTTGTCAAAGTTGTTTAATTACATTCAACAATCTTTGTTGTTCCTTTCGCAACTTCTTGATTTCATTTGTTTCCTTTGAAGGAACAGTTGTTTCTTTTCTTGGGCCTAGGCCTTGTTCTTCAGGGATTGTACCCTCGCCTTGGCCAATTTCCATGTTTCCTGCTTGGAACATCTCTTCAGTGTTCTCATCGTGCTGATCAAATTTTTTAAGGGTGAAAACCCTAGGTTGATCTATTGTCTCCCAGGCAGCTTCTTCTTCTATTTCTTCTTCATCGTGCATTTCTTCGGGTGTATTCTGACTGTGAGCTGAGTGTTCCTGAGATTGTCCTTCTTCTTCCTCCTCATCACCCATCTCCCCAAATGCACTCTTATCATGAGCAAAGTGTTCCTGGTATTGTCCTTCTTCTTCCTCCTCATCACATATCTCCTCAGATGCACTCTTATCATGAGCAGAGTGTCCCTGGGATTGTCCTTCTTCTTCCTCCTCATCACACATCTCCTCAGATGTACTCTTCTCATGAGCAGACTATTCCTATGGCCCTTCTTTGGTATCGGGGTTGAGTGGGCTATGAGGTTGGACATACTCGCCCATATTGGCCAAAATTTGGGCAAATTCGTCTTCTTGCAGAGGGTTTTGCAATGGGCTTTCGCTGGGTTGCTCTGCTTCCTCCCCTTCTTCCTAACAAAAATGCTCAGTTTCCTCTTCCAGTTTCTCTTCTTTATTTTCTTCTAATTCTTCTTCATCTTCCCCTCCTTCAAGTTGTGGGGGTTGCTCATCCTTTGAGTCGTTTATTTCTACAAGCTAGCTACTATTTCCTTGGGAATTTCCCAACATTCCTCTGCTTCTCCCCAATCTAACAGATTGTCTTTGTTTCTGTGGTCTAATTGATGTGCTAGCAATGTGTTTTTGTTTTGAGGCTGGTAAAGCCAGTCCCCCATCTATCGAGAAAATCAATTCTTCCGAACTACTCTGCTATTGGGCAAGACTGTAACTGACTATCAGCTGAATTAAACCGTGATGGCTTACTACTAATTCTACATGGCGAGATTTTCTTATACTTTGGGCAACGTCATGCAATAAAAAATTTAAGTACGCAGGCAAATTCATAGCACATTTTTGTTTTAATACAGCTAACAGTTTGAGATGGCGTGGTCTTACCATGTCTTTTCTGCCATCACAAGTGATGTAGCTTTAGACAATTTTGGCCAATTCTTCCCAAGTCTCTCCCAGGGTTGCTGGCAGGACTCCTTTGCCTTTGACAGTAAGGTTCTGTCCTTTGTCTTGGAAGATGGTTATAGGGTCTTGCAGTCTCATATTTTTTAGGGTCCATACTGGTCCAACAGCTGGCAGTCCCGAAACTTCAGCAATTATCTCATTTGTTACTGTTATTTGTCTCCCCCTCACCATGGAATGATCTTCCTACAGATTCTGCAGAAATTCAATGGCCATCGTCTCGTTAGACTGTTGTAGATAGTTAAGGTAGGCTATTCATCCTGCCCTTACTAAGATTTTGCGTGCAGTGTCAGAGACCATTAACACCTGCGGTTCGCTGCGAATTGATCTGCCTCCCATTTTGTTCAAGCTTAGCACACTGTAAAAAAACACAGAGATGACAATGGAACAGCAAGTTGTTCAAATTTTAGCTCACTGTTAAAGAAACACAGAGGTGACAATGGAACAGCAAGCTATTCAAACTTTAGCTCGCTGTTAATTTTTATAGAGCCAAAACACAGAAATGGTGTTGGAACAACAACCCGTGCATATTGGGGAATACAATACTGTTAGACTTGTTATTCACAAGTTTTGATGGAGTCATAATACCTCCAAATAATGAGTTGACACATATGCCAGTGAATTATGGAGATCACCCATGCCCCCCTGAAATGTGATAGGTCGTCCTCGGACGTCAAATGAAGGAACAGCATGCTGAACTGCAGTCGTATAGGAAAATAAAGGAACGGCGTATAAATCCATGACATGTTTACAAGAATCAGCGGATTATTGAAATCATGGCTTATGATGGAAATCGCTAATAAATATGGAAATGCCATGATATGATGCAAAAAATAGAGGATATGACAACTGACATAAGTAAAAGTTCTTATGTAGTCATTATCCACTTTAACCAATATGATTGATTTATAAATGATTTTCATGTATAAAAGGTTCGAAAGGGTTATATAGCATAATCTCATTTGAAATCACTATGAAGATATAAGAAGAAGGGTTTATGATGACTATTGGTGTATGAAAAATATGACTTCAATACTATTAGCAGAGCTCTACTGCCCACAGGTGTTCATAACTTTGACAGATTTGCTTATTTCACCCTTGGAACCATAATCCTTTGTGTATGCATAGGAAAGTGCTATGCGATGTTAGAGTGGAGGCCATTGTGCTGGCTTGGTAACCAGATGAATCACAATGCCATTCACAAGGAAGGAGTGAAAGGTGAGCAGGCCGACTCGTGATGAGACCTCCTGTTCCAAGGATTTTTTTTTATTTTTTTATTTTTTGATGTGACTCTTGGATCATATCCCTGGTGTGGTAGCCATCGTGGGAATGCCACTTCACTTTCTTCCTTATGATCATGGTAGGTTGGCTCTTGATGAGACCCCCTATCCTTCATCTGACAAATCATGTTAGTAATCATATAGATATGTATCTTTTTTTTTTCTTCTTTTCTTTTATATATAGCACTTTCCTATTTATATACAGAGGGTGGCTCAACATTCTTTAAGAGTAGGGATGGTGGAAGAAGTCTAAACATCTCAATAGAGGAAAATATGCCCTTTTTCTTATTCAATAATAATGATCAAAGAGAATTATGGGGGTTTAGAAAGAACCAACATGATAAAAATAGTCAATCAGATTGGTGTTAGTGAAAATAAAGACAGCAAAGTGATATAAATAGTTGTGTCCTTTCTTTTTTTCTCTTATCAATTCAAAGCAATTTCTCTAAAGATAACAATTTTTCTTTGGTTTGTTGATTTCAATATCCTCTAGTTTTTGTATTCTTGCATAAATGTATAGTTTTGCCTTAAATGACCATCATTCACAAAAATCCTCTAAATAATGAAACACACATACACACAAAAAGAAGAAAAATGCACTCAAAATTTGTTGTTCTTTAGATGGAACAGCTGTTGTTCCTTAAGAGGGACAGCAAAAGAACATCTGCACGCAAAAATCGCAGTTCCTTTAAGAGGAACAGTAAGCAAAAGAAAAATAACATATTCAAAACTGTTGTTCCTTAAGAGGAACAGCAGTTGTTCCTTAATCAAAACAACAAATAAAGCAAGTGTGAAGTAAAATAACAAAAATGCGGAAATGATGTTCCTTCGGAAAGGAACAGCAAAAAAAACAGAAAGTGTTGTTCCTTCGGAAAGGAACAGCAAAAACGAAAGTGTTGTTCTTTCAGAAAGGAATAGAAAAAATGCGGAAGAACTATTCCTTCGGAAAGGAACAGCAAAAATGAAGGTGTTGTTCCTTCAGAAAGGAACAACAAAAACGAAAGTGTTGTTCCTTCAGAAAGGAACAGTAGAAAACAAAAGTGTTGTTCCTTCAAAAAGGAACAACGAAAATGCAGGGATGTTGTTCCTTTAGAAAGGAACAACAAAAACGAAAAGTGTTGTTCCTTCAGAAAGGAACAACAAAAATGTGAAAGTGTTGTTCCTTCAGAAAGGAACAACAAAACGTGAAAGTGTTGTTCCTTCAGAAAGGAACAACAAAACGTGAAAGTGTTGTTCCTTCAGAAAGGAACAACAAAAAGGCGGAAATGATGTTCCTTCGGAAAGGAATGACAAAATGCAAAAGTGTTGTTCGTTCGGAAAGGAATAGCAAAACAGCGGAAATGATGTTCTTCAAAAGGGAACAGTAGAATGCAAAAGTGTTGTTCTTTCGGAAAGGAACAACAAAATGGCAGAAATGTTGTTCCTTCGGAAAGGAACAGTAAAATGCAAAAGTGTTGTTCCTTCGAAAAGGAACAGCAAAATGACGAAAATGTTGTTCCTTCGGAAAGGAACAGCAAAATGCAAAAGTGTTGTTCCTTCGAAAATAAACAACAAAACGATGGAAGTGTTGTTCCTTTGGAAAGGAACAGCAAAATGGAAAAGTGTTGTTCCTTCGAAAAGGAACAGCAAAATGGCGAAAGTGTTGTTCCTTTAGAAAGGAACAGCAAAATGAAAAAGTAGTAGAATTGAGGCTTCTGTGATCCATCAAGATTATAAGAAGAGCTTCGGCGAAAATCACATATAGAAAGACCTTAAAGGTCTTTCTATAGGTGATTTTCGCTGAAGCTCTTCTTATAAAAATGAAAAAGTGTTGTTCCTTCGAAAAGGAACAGCAAAACGGTGAAAGTGTTGTTTCTTCGGAAAGGAACAACCAAATGCAAAAGTGTTGTTCCTTTAAAAAGGAACAACAAAACGGCTAAAGTGCTATTCCTTTGAAAAGGAACAGCAAAATGTAAAAAAATGCAGAAATGCAAAAATTTGTACAGAAAGTAATTTATACAAGAAGAAAAGAAAAAGTTATGTACAAAATTTAGGAATAATGAAATTACTTAGTGAACCAAAGCCGAGGAAGAATGCTTTTCCTCAGCAAGAATCTGCATATCAGAATCTTCCCGGAGTTGCTGGTAGAAGGATTCCCTAGTAAGCGGTTTATGATACAGTCGCACTCAGTGGCCATTTGCTTTAAAGGTATGTCTAGATCCATCAATAGTGGTCAAAGTAATGGTGCCATTTTCATGCACTTTCTAGATTTCATACAGTCTAAGCCAGCGAGTCTGAAGTTTTCCCAAAAAATCTTGAAACCTGAAATCCTATAGGAGTACCCAACCTCCTTCATGGAAGATTTTCTTTTTGATAAGGGCATCGTGCCATTTTGCTCTCTGTTGTTGAATTAATGTAGTGCGTTGAAGAGCCGAGAGCCTAATTTCATCTAGCTCATTAATTTGTTGTAATCTATTAGTCTGGGCCTCATTTAAATTCAGACCAACCTCCTGTGCTATTCTTAACGTTTGTATTTTGAACTCCATTAGAAAGATGGGTTCCTTTCCAAATACTAGCTGATATGGTGAATATCCGGTGGTGTTTCTCCACATTGTTCGATATGCCCACAAGGCTTCCGACAATCTTGAAGCCTAATCACGCCTGTGTGATGCAATGGTTTTTTTTAATATTACCTCTATCACTTTATTCATGCTCTCTACTTGGCCATTTGCCTGAGGGTGATACGAAGTGGTAATTTTGTGCTGAATGTGATAATTTTTTAATATTGCAGTGATTTTATTACCTACAAACTATGGTCCTCCATCCATGATTATGTCCCTTGGGAGGCCATATCACACAAATATTTGGAACGGGAAATGAATGACAAAGTCCTCTATAGCTCTTGGAAGTGCCTCTGCTTCAACCCATTTGGTCACATACCCTGTTGCTACCAGAATATATGTTTTCTGGTTTGATGATGGGTTGATTGGACCAACAAAATGGAGCGCCCAACGCTCAAATGGTTCGATTACTAGTTGTGCATTTAAAGGCATTTCGTCGGACTGTCTAGGGCATCCTGCTCTTTGGCAACTATCACAGGCTTGAACAAATTTCTTAGCATCTTTAAAGATTGTGGGCCAGTAATAACCTATTTGCAAAACCTTGTGACTAGTCCTTCAATCTGCGAAATGTCCACCACACAGTATGTCATGACATGCTTTCAGAATGTCAAATATTTCGTCTTCACAAATGCATCTTCTGATGTGCATATCTAGCCCTGTATGAAATAGGTGGCCCCCAATCCAAGAAAATCAGGTACTACGTTGCACAATCTGTTTTCATTCATTGGGGGTCAAATGCTTTGGTAATTTACCTACTGCTAAACAATATGCAACATCAGCATACCAGGGTGCCTTGACAGTAACAGCAAATAAATGTTCATCTAGGAGTTGATCTTCGATTGCTGTTGCGTCCACTGGCTCGACATTTGTGAGAGAAAACAGCTACAGGATTCTCTTTCCGAGGTCGATCTTTTATTGTGATGTCAAATTCATGCAATAAGATCAACCATCTTGTTACTCTACCATTTGTAATAGGTTTATTTGCTAAATATTTTATGGCAAAGTGATCTGTATATAAAGCAACGGGATATCCAGTGATATAATGCCTGAATTTATTTACAGCATGTATTACAGCTAAAAATTCTTTTTCAGTAACAGTATAGTTTAGCTCAGCAGGAGACAAATTCTTGCTGATATAATAGATTGCATATGGTTTTTTGTCCTCTTCCTACCCAAGGACTGCTCCAGAGCTGTGTTTGAAGCATCTGATGAAATTTGAAATGGCAAGTCCCAATTTGGGCCTCTGAGCACTGGGGTTGTTGACACAAGCTTTTTCAGATCCTCAAAAGAATGGTCGCATTTGTCTGTCCACACAAAATCAACATTCCCTTTCAGTGTGTATAGAGCTACAGCTATTTGAGAAAAATGTTCTATAAATCTCCTATAATGACCAGAAAATCCAAGAAAATTGTGTACCTCTGTTTGTGTGGTAGGAGTAGGTATTAACAAAATTATTTGAATTTTGGCCAGATATACCTATATTCCAGCCGTTGAGATATAATGACCTAGGATGAGTCCTTCAGTCATCATCATATAGCACTTTTCATGGCTCAAGCAGAGCCTGGTGGCGATACATCGTTGCAGCACCTTTTCCAATGTGTCTAGTGCTGGCTCAAAATCATCTCCGTGTGGTGTGAAATCATCCATGTATACTTCAAGCCCTTCATTTATTAAATCTAAAAAGATGTTGAGGATGGCCCTTTGAAATGTGGCGGGGGCATTGCATAGGCCAAAGTGTAGGACTCTGTGGGCAAACGTTCTGCAAGGACAGGTAAAAGTAGTTTTGTCCTGGTCTTCAGGGGCAATCTGAATCTGATTGTATCCACTGAATCCATCCAAGAAAGAAAAGAATTTCTTTCCTACTAATGTATCTAATACCTGATCAACGAATGGAAGGGGAAAGTGGTATTTCTGACTTGCTTTGTTTAATTCTCTGTAATCTACACAAATCCTCCAATTTCCATTCTTATTTGGCACCACTACTAGTGGAGAGACCCACTTGCTATTGGATATTGGATAAATAAAGTTTACATCCAAAAATTTTTGTAATTCAGCTTTCACAATATCTTTTAGGTGAGGGTTGAGTCTCCGTTGGGGTTGGCAAACGAGTCTCACATCTTTTTCTGTTTAAATGTGGTGCGTACACAGTTGGGGATCAATTCCCTTCATGTCTAGATAATCCCATGCAAAAGCTTCCTTATATTTTCTCAATAGTTGGACCAACTTTTCTTCTTGTTCAGGAGTCAAGTTATTATTGATGTTCAAGGTTTTTCCTGGCTCAATCTCTATAGTTTTTCTGTTTGAAATAGAGGTAGTGGGTATTGTTTGATCATGACTGTCTTTGAGAGGATCTTCTTCTAGTTCATTTTCAAATGTTGCCTCTATCATGTGACATTATACATGGGATCTGGATTCAAATTGGTTAATGAAGTTGTTAATAACATCATCCTCTGTTTGATCTTTAAAATCGAGGGCATCTTCTATGGTTAATGAGGACCTAATGTTTTCTGTGAGGTATGATACAGGATGTCTTTTAGTTTTTATTATTGTTACACTTGGCTGGGCTGGAGGGTATAGAGCTAGATTCTTGATATTACTCCCTCTAGTTATGGTCATATTGCCTTGTCAGCAGCCAATGTAAGCATCAGCAGTCGCAAGCTAAGGTCTGCCTAAAATTAACGGGTGTCCATTGAGTCGGTTTTTGGGGTTGATTATCAAAAAGTTGGCAGGGTATTCCTAGGAATCAACGGATACCACAACATCATGTAGTGTACCTTCCGGCCTGACTACTGATCGGTCAGCCAGTTCTAATAAGGTGGAGGTTGGTTCCACTGATGTAATGCCCAGTTTTTAACAAGTGGTGGTTGTTAAAATATTAATTGTAGCCCCTAAATCAACTAGGGCATTTGAAAAGGTTTGTCCATTGGTTTGCACTATCACTATTGGATTTTCTGGGTCTTCATATTTGACAGGTGCTTCTCTTCCTGATAACAGATCAGATAGGGTGCCAACTACTTGGACTGTTGGGTTATTTGTTATTCTCCTCCTTGGTATTTTTAAACATAACTCTTTAATGGTTTGCATATATTGGGATATCTTGGATAGCTTAGAGGAGTGGGATTTTTATATACAAATTCTTTAGTTCTCCTAGAATATCAAAGTCAGGATGTTCTATAGGGCGTGGTATGATTAATCGTTCTGGGAATGGGGGAGAAGATGTGGTTGCTTGGTCATGAGTCTATTGTCTGACCACATATTCTTCTTGTAATGGTTGTTATGCAAGTAACTGATTTTCAACTTGAACATTTTTATCTCCCTCGGTTTCTATAATGTGCCTAGACCTTAATTAGAGGTCATTGCACTCCCTCAGATCGGTTTCTAGTTTTTTTTTTTCAATTATTTGAATGGATTGAACTGGTCTATTATTTGGGTTCAGGTTGATTTGGGCTGGGAGTTGCATTCTTAAGTTGGACTGGGGATTTTGTTGTAGTGCATATGGCGCTGGCAGTGTAGGTTGAGGGAGTGGAATGGTTCCAGTGGGTTGATTCATCGGTCTCTGCCAGTTTGACTGCCAGGCTTGACTCTGTGAAGTGGGAGGGGACCATTGTGTTGGATATGCATTGTTTTTCCAATACGGTGGAGAGTAGGGAAAATTTGGCCAATTAGATTGGCTTGTTTGATTCGGCCATGGTGATGAAGGAAATGGTTGTTGTGACTAGTTTGAAAAGGCTGGTTGATTTTGCCACATTGTATTATATTGTTGAGCATGATATTGCAGAGGCTGGAAAGAAGAAGATGGATCGGAGGACATACCTGATTGTTGCGGCTGCCATTGACGGCACTGATTAAGTAGATACACTAGCTCTGATTCTTCTTTTGCTTCCTTATATACTGCTTTCAAACCAGGAAGTGAGGGACAGTTCTCTGTGGAGTGGTCTTTTGTACAGATAGCGCAAACTTGAACTGCATCTAGTGGGCACTCTTTGTGGTTGTGTTTCTTTCTGCATCTGGGGTAGAATATTGCCAGATTTTGCTCTACTTCTGCTTGTTTTTGTTTTGCTTGCATAATATCGAGCTGTGTTGTCAAAGTCCCCAATATATCAGTTTTGAAATTCTCCAGTAAATTTCCAATTTCTGCGCAAGTTACTCCTTCTCCAAAGATCTTGTTGTCCCTTGTGAACCTGTCATGTTCCGCTAGTTTTAACCTTGTGCTGCCTCGTGATCTCTTGATACATAAATCAATGATATTAGCAAAATCTTCTTGATAGATGTCTCCTTTTCCCATAATATTTAGTGTTTCAATCCATTGTTCCTTCATGCCTTTAATTAATGTTGTTTTTAATACATTGTTAGGTAAGGGTAATGATGCATAAGGAGATCTTTGAAGATTATACTGAAAACATTCAACATATTCTTCTAGTGTCTCATTAGGTCTAGCTACCATCTGAAATATTTCATCTTTTAACTCTCTAGACCTACAATAATCCTGATATTTTTTTAGGAAAGTACCTTTCATATGATCCCAGTCATTTATAACACCTCCACCTAACCCCATAAACCATCGTAAAGCAGCCCCTTTTAATGTAGAGGGAAATAATTTTAGCTTTTAGGGATTGGTGGTATAGTCGTATCCCCTGCATAGCACATCGAATTCAAACAAAAATGCATATGGATCTTCCGATTTTAGGCCATGGAATGTAGGGATATGCTGGAGAGGAATGGCCTTCATAGGTGCATTAACTGTAGTGTCTACAATGGGATATTGCAGTGTGGAGGTTTGGGGGTCTACTGGTTATGGTCCATTTGGTCAAATATGTGCCAATATCCTTCTGGGATTTCTAGGAGGGTATTCTTATGCTGGCTAGAAGGAGTAGGAGTGGTCTTAACAAGAATGGCCTTAACAACACTTCCCTTATCTAGGATGATGAGAGTTCCTTGTTGAACTAATGTCTGGGGGGATTCAGGTTCTTCAGCTTTGTTCTAGATAATTTTGACAGCACTTCCCTTATCTGGGCTGCTTAATGGTTGAACTATTCTAAGAGGAGATCTAGGTTCCCTTCTTGTAATGATTGTGGGCTAGAATTCTCAATTTCTTGAAAATCTTGCTCCTCTGTTTGGCTGTGCACCTCAGCAAAGGCTACAGATGGTGATTCTGTGGCCCGAAGGGAACTAGTAGGTTGTCTAGAAGCAGCTTTCCTAGGTCCTACTAAAGGCTGAGATTCTGCTTTTTTAAGGATTTCGTCTATAAAGGTCAATCGGCCAAGGGTCACCGACCCCTTAGCTTTATCAAGATTGGGTAGTGGTTTAAGATTCTTTTCAGGCGTTTTCTGCTTAGTCATGCACACAAATCAAATACTTATTTCTACCCAAAATAAGAACAAATCTGTAGGAAAGCAGGCAGGGGAGCAGGGTTGTTACATGCTTCGTACGCAGGTTCTTACCTTTCATTTTTAAAACCAAACTCTCTCCTAGCAGGTACTTACACTACTCTCTCTTCAAAAGAAACAAATGGCTACACTCTCCCCGGCAACGACGCCAAAATGTTGAGCTGTAAAAAGGGTCTTTTTAACCTCTATTTACCCTACATTAATTATCAATCCAGGTACGATTTTCTATCTCAAGAGCATACTCAGTCTGAAGCGGTCACTTGTTCAAGAGTAATGCTAGCAGTATAGTGTCTTACAAAAGTAAATAAATGTTGGAAAAAAACTCTAATTGTAATGGCAAGAAACTTAAATGCTTTGTAACTAAATCATTCACTTAAGAAACTACAGTGATCATCTGTCAAGGATGCAGTAATGATAACTCTTTCCTTTGTAAACTGATGCAAATGAAAATCAATCAAAGACAAGATCTCCAATCTGGGAACTAGACAGCAGTATTCAATGTTCGGTACAGTTGTAGATCTCTCTGTTCACACCAAAAAACACACTTGAAATGACAATTCAATTAACAGAAAAGGAACAGCAACTAATCTATTGAAAAGATCGAACAACAAATCTTAATCTATAGGAATGAATTAAGCAGCAATCTTAGCCGAAAGGAATTGAACAACAATCTTTAACTAATAAAATAATTGAATAGCAATCTAAGGAAGGAACATCAAACCTAAGTAAGTCTATGAAATATTGAACAACAAACTTGATTAAGTGTAAACACACAGCGAATCTAGAATGATTGAATCCGTAATCTTATTTTAGCATAATAAGCATTAACCACAGTTATAAGGGAACAACAATTCCAATGATAATGGAATAGTAATCGAATGAACAACAATCACAATTATAGGTAAACCGTAGCTAAATGAACAACAATGCCAATCTGTAAATGAACAACAATATCAATCTGTAGATGAACAGCAATGCCAATCTATAAATGAACAACAATGTCAATCTGTGAGCGAACAACAATATCTGGATTAGACAATGCGATATTGTTTCAGAATGAACAGCATAACATTTTTATTTGCAAATAATAATCTTACTATTCAATTACTAATTCAACATAACAGAGCAAGTCAATGAAATGTGTAGGAACAGAAGATTACTGAATAAAGCAAGTAAAGGAAATCAAACCACACACGACTGTAATCAGAAAATAATGATACAGAAAACAAGTGATCCACTAGGGCCAGGCCCTTAACCACCAGGGACGCACTGCTATGGTTACTCCAGGATCAGATAACGGAACAGCAACGAAGTTTATGTATTAATCATAAAAGCAGAGTTACAACTATCGCTCTTTAAAGAGAGTCGATGATCAAAGTTCATATTGCAACAACAAATTTTATAAATCAACAATAATCTGCCCCTTGGGCTAGCAACGTTGTCCCTTTTTATAATGGTCAGGCAGAGATATCAAAAATATAGATAAGTCTTGAGGTAGAGATCCCTCGGGATCAAAGGATCTTGAGGGATTCGCCATATCTTTAATCTTCAGTTATCTTTTTCATCCTCTTGTGCTGATACCGCATTTCTCCTTCCTTTTCCTGGTCCATGTGCTCCACTCTTGATTTCCTCGTCTGGATGTGGTTTCTTGTCAAACGGACAACAGTTGGTTTTGCCTTGTCTTTTCCTCCGGAATGGCGATTTTCCATTTTCTTCATTTTCTACATAAAAAATATAATAATTAATCATTTTACATCAATCACAAATCCCCTTAATTCTATCGTAATCCTTTATCATATGATCATCTTAGAATGTAAAGAAGTTATGATTTAAAGGAAAAGATAAAGAAATAAGTAGTAACTACATACCTTTTCCAATTCTCAACAAGGGATATACTGAGTGAAATGGTTGATGAACCTAGATCTATCCTCCAGAGGTTCCTCTGCTATACTAAGGAAATGTTGTACAAGGATAGATTCTATGTCTTTGTGAGAGACGAGTTCTCTCCCTTGAGAATCTTTGAGCTTTGTCATTTTGTTGTGTGCCCTGTGATCCATGGTGGATTTATGAAAGAACTTCATGTTTCTTTCTCCCTCTCTAATCCACGGTATCCTTGATTTCTATCTCCAGAAAATCTCCTCTTGCAAGCACCGATCTTCCCATTCTCCCTGCAAAGGATCAACTAGCTTTTTCTGCTCCTTGGTAAAGCCCTCTATGATGCTGATTTGATCAATCTCCTGGAGTTTTTGCTCAGTTTCTCTTTTAGCTTTGAAGATATAGCGAAATTCCTTTTTGTTCCAATCTTTAAGCCTGGATTTGATATGTTTAAGTTTTTATTGGAGCAGGAACATTCTAGTGCCTTGAATGTTCAGATCCTCTCTCCACCATTTGTCAATATTACTGGTGAATTCAGGGTGAGAGACCAGGCATTTTCAAACCTGAAAGGTATGTTTCTTGGTGTACCCATAAAAGTGGCTTCCAACTGTACAAGCCAATGTTCTGAACCTCCAAAGGGAAGAATAGAAGCTGTCATGGCAGGGCCTGAGAGAAAGAGGTCCTCTGAAATAATAAATCTATCTAGTTTAGAGGCGACTTGTGAAGCCCCTCCCCTCTTGTTGTTCCAGGTGAAGGTCCAATTTATTGTTTCAGTGTCCACTAACCCCATGTTAATTATGAAGTTCTGGAAGGCCATGGAGTCTCTGCCTAATTGTCTGATACCACCTTTTTTCTCTGTAAGAGATCTTATCATATTGAAAGCTCCTGCAATGATCCAGGGCATATTAGGGTGTCTTGCTCTTAGTTCCTCAAGGGAGGTGAGAAGCTTGAGTTTGTCTTCTTGCTTTTGAGGTCCATAGACATTTGTGATCATGTATATCTCCTTATCACCTAAAGGTTGACATACCAAAGAAAGATAGTTCCTATATGCCTCAGCATCTAGGATTCCAAATTTCTGGGGATCCCACAGTGTGAGAATCTCCCCTGCTGAGTTTTTTGCTTTAACCTATAGATACTCATACTTGATTAGCCATTTATTATGAATTTCTCTAATCTTATCCATCGAACATTTTGTCTCCTGAATAAAAACCATATCTGGTTTTTCTTCTTTTATTCTATTACTAAGATTTCTTTGTTTCCTTCTATTTCCTATGCCTCTAATATTCCAATTTGTGAGCTTCATTAAGAAAGGTTTGTAAAGGAGTAACTAGTGAGATCTTTCATCTTACTTGAGTTAATCAATAGTTTCCCACATTCTTTCTTCAACTCATTTTGTCTTTTTCTTCCTCTTTTCCTGCCTGGGTTCTTTGGAGATTGTGCTTGTGTCTCCTCCATCATTTTGACCCCTCTATGCTCCCGGCTTTCATGATTTATTTTGATTCCTAATTTCTTTTGAAAGTTCCTTGATTGCTGAAATTTTGTTTGAGATTGCAGATATTGTAAAGGTTGATGATCCATGTGAATAATGTTTTCTTTTCCCATCAAATACTGCTTCCATTTCTTCACACTTTTCACCAATGTGTAAATCTCTTTATCATATGTAGGATAGTTAATAACAACACCATTAAAAATATCATAATGAAATGAAATGGTCTTACCATGCTATAAAAGAATTGCACCCATGGCATAGTCATTTGCATCTGTTTGTATTTCAAATGGTTGTTTCATATCCGGCAATGCTAAAACACGGGCTGAATTGATCTTTTGTTTTAAAGAATCAAATGATTTTTGTTGTTTGCCTCCCCATTGGAAGACAACCTTCACGTTGGTCAAAGCATATAGTGGAGCTGCTATGGAAGAGAAATTGGAAATGAACTTCCTCCATTACTGCACTGCTCCTAGGAAACTCCTTACTTCTATGACTAATTTGGGTATTGGCCAATTCACAATGACCGAAACTTTAGAGTGGTCAATATTCAACTCACCTCCTCCAACTATGTGGCCCAAATACACTATGGAAGTTTTTCCGAATTCACATTTAAACATCTTCAGAAATAACTATTCTTTTTTCAAGACAACCAACACTTTCCTTACATGCTTGACATGCTTGACATGCTCTTCTCGTGATTTGTTGAATATCATAATATCATCTAAATAGACAATTACAAACTCACCAAGAAAGGATCTTAAAACATCATTCATAACTCTCATGAATGTAGTTGGAGCGTTGCAAAGGCTGAAAGGCATAACCAGACACTCAAACAATTCCTGTTTGGTTTTAAAAGCAGTCTTCCAAATATCCTCCTTAGTTATTCTAACTTGATGATATCCACTTCTCAATTCTAATTTAGTGAAATATTTTGCATTCTTCAACTGATATAGCAAATCATCTAGTATGGGTAGTGAGTATTGATTCTTTATGGTAATTTTATTCAAGGCTCGATAATATACACACATGCACTAGGTTCCATCTTTCTTGGGTACCAAAACAATTGGTGAACCACATGGCGAAGTAGAGGGATGAATTACACCTTTATCTAACAATTCATGGACTTGTTTCTTAAGTTCTAAACTTTCCAGAATTGACATTCGATACATACCGATATTTTGGAGTGGACAGTCTTGTTGTAGCTGAATTTTGTATTGAATTCCCCTTTTTGGTGGCAATCCCTTTAGTTCTTGAAACATGTCTCAATATTGATTGACCACATCAACTAATTCAGCTTTCAGCTTCACATCACAACCTGCAAAGGATTCATGCTCCGTGTCATTCTTCTTCTTGATCATAAGGAGCACGAGATTCTTGTTGGAATTGACCAGTCACTTCATTTGCCCTGCACTTTCCAAAGACAGATTAAGCTTTCTATAATCAAGATATCTGAAACTATAGTAATTATTCACCATAAATAAATAACGTTACATCTATTACAAAATGCATGAGCAATTCCATAATGAAATAATATCATCCCCATGTGTGACTCACATTATGCTCCACTCCGTCTTTGAACAAATGATATTTTTTCTCAAATCTATGGAAAACGGCTTTCCTATCATACAGATACGGGCTTCCCAACACAATTCCAAAAATATCCAACAACACTACATCTAATTCAACTTCATCAACGAAATTGGCAGTAATTGCAAATGTGAAAATGCATTTCTGTGTGACCTGAAGATTGGCATCCTTGGTTATCCAACCTAATGGATACAATTTATGATGAGGCATGGTTTCCAAATTCAACTTCTTGACCAAGTCTATAGAAATTAAATTTTCCCGGGATCCATTGTCAAACAGCGTATCAATTGGTGTGTTTGGAAATAACTCTTATATGGAACAACTCAATTCTATTTTCCTCATTTGAAATGTTGTTGGAGTTATTTGTTGCGCTAGTGCTTTCCACGGTTTCATCTTTCCTTGCTTTTTCCATGGCTTTTCCTTTAGTGACTGTGGTTGTAATCTTTGCTTCATCACCTAAGTCGAAACCCAAGTCTTTTTGTACAGTAGTGTTTGTCTTTTACTTCCCTTTATTGTTAGATTTATTCGGTCGTAATTCAGGATGAAGCTTCCAGCAATGCACTTCATCATGACCCTCTTTGGAACAATTCTTGCACATAGGTTTCTCCCCTTCTTTCTTAAGAGAAGCATTTTTCTTCTACTTTCCTTTTAATTTCTTCCCTTTTTCACCACTCTTGAATGGCTTCTTCTTACCTTCTTCTTGTACATTTTTCCCTCTTGCTTCGAGATGTGTAGCTTTAACACAGACCTCATCAAGATTCGTGGGATTAAACATAAGAATGGTATGTCGAAAATAGCTATGCAAACCTCCTATATATTTCTACAAATTATCTTGCGACTGCAAGTCTACTCCTAGCATAAGAGCTCTTCTCCTAAACTCTTGAGTATACTCTTGCACATGTTTACCTTTTAACTGTCTGAAATTTTTCCAATTCATGATAGTTTTTTGCATATGGGATAAAGGGTAGAATTCTCTTTTTATAGTAGCAATGAAATCAAACCAAGTAATAGAGATCTTACCATGTTTTTTGATCTCGTCTTGAGTCCTTGCTTCCCACCAAATGAGTATTTCACCCTCCATTCCCAATGAAGCTAACTGAATTTTGATATCATCCTCTTGAAGGTTCTGAATTCTACAATACACCTCCAACTGACGAATACAGTTATCAAGATTCTCTGCATTCACTTCACCATTATACATGGGCAACTCGAATTTAACATCAAGTTTTAGAAAAGGTGATTTACCAATTCCTTTTGTAGAATGATGATGAGTATGAGTAAGGTTTGTATTAGTGGAAGAGTGTGAAGATGATTTTGAAGTAGAAGATGAAGAATATGGTGGAGAAGGTGGAGGCGTGTCTCCATTCCCATTACCTCCTTTTCCATTACCTCCTCCTAAAGAACCTTCTCCTTTGGGAGGTTTGGAACTTTCTCTTTGTGGCCTACTATTCCTGTCTTCATAGAGGACCTTCACCATCTCTGTCATATCAAAGAAAGCCTTTCTAAAGGTATTATCATCTTCTATCGTGATAGGTTCTCCTTCATGAGACATGGTCTCTGAAGACTCAACTGCAACTTCTGCAACTTGAGGATGTACTGGTGTAGAAGACTTTGGCAACCTTGCTCTTCTTCCACTTGACCTAACTTCAGGGCTTCCAACCAGTTTTCCTTCACCTCTTTTGATCTTTAACCTTGTAAGCATGACATAAACTTGCAAAAAATAAATCCTTCTTTCACAAAGCAAATCAAGTAAGTAAAAACGAGTGCGCTTATACCAACTTGATCTGAAATGAAGAAGATTAGTAATGTTGTGCTAATTCCCAATTCAGAATAAAACCCAAGATGCTTATCATTTGCTAATAAAGTGCTTAAGTATTCACCATGTTTGCTTAATTAACTGATTCCCATTAAAGTTTCTTATGTAAATGTTATAAAAAATTTAACATAAAACATATGTCGAACATCGACAAAATAACAGCAAATAACATCAAAACACAACACACAACACAGAGATTTGATGAGGAGTTCACCCCTCCTGGGCTACGTATCCTTGGTCCAACTTCCAATGCTTGGGCCTCTCCATTATGCTCAAAATTACAACAAAAGTGTGTTTAAAATGCTCAAATGCCTCTGAAACTTGTCTCAATGAGTTCAGAATACTCAAAAACGGCCATCTAGCCTGTTTTTGCATCCAATTTCGATAAGAACTGAAGAATTTATGACTTCTCCTAGTTCTCCCAATATTTGTTCCATAAATTTCTCCAAAACTAACATAATCCCACAAATTCGTTCCAGAATCTACTAACTGAGTGAGAATTTGCTCGTGCCACTGGCCATAACCTGTCAGTTGTATCTCAAATCGCAATCGGCAAGTGTTGTGGGCTCTTATGATTTGTGAATAGAAACGAGTGATTTACGATTGCGATATTGCGGACCTGATGGGATATTAAATCGCAACCTATAGTGGCATCACATCCGGGAACTATCGCATTTCACAATCAGCATAAACCCGGCAAATGGTCTTGTTGCTCATCACAATCGGTGAAGAACCAGTGGAAGCCTTAAGCAGAACTTGTGTTTCCTGTGATATGCAATTGTGATATCACATATCAACCCAACATGTCAGGTGCCAATTTTTGTAATACTCGTCCATTTGCTATATGTGATTGCAATTATATATCATCGCAACCTATCTGCACCGGGGCCAATTCTTAACACCTTTCTACCTGCGACTGCAATATGCGATATGTGAGGGCCAATGGTAGCCTTCCACTTGGCGCCTCCTCATTTGTTGGGACCTTTTCCATGTCATCCAATCGTGCCATGTAGACAAGTCAAACTTGAACTTTGACGTGCTCTAACTTCTACATACAAGCTTGGATTTGAGTGTCGTTCACACCATTGGATTCAGAATGACGAGCTCTTTGATTTGAAGCTGAGTTTAACAAAATTATGACAATTTTATTTTTGAGCATAAACTTGAGCACTTGATCCGGTTCCCAAGAAAATTTAATCTCAAAGTCCTTAGTGAAAAATTTAGGCCTCGAAACTAAGCCTCATTTGAGTCCATACCCGCTCGTTTTGGTAAGCGATAAAGCAAAATTACAAGTAACCAATAAGTTTAGGGCCATAATTGTTAATGCTTCCAAATTAGTTGATAAGGTAGAGTTAGATGTTGTGTTTTTGGATATCTATGGAATTATATTGGGAAGTCCATATCAATAAGACAGAAAGGCAGTTTTCTTTCGGTACAAAAATAAATACCACCTCATGAATGACGGAGTAGAATATATATTCATATCTCATCATACAAAAGTTAGTGCTAGCCTTGTCAGTGCAGGACAGATTAAATGGTTGGGTAATTCCAGTAAAGGGTGCATTCTCATGGTAGTGAGAACGAAAGAGGCTGAGGCGGCTGATGCTTTCAAAGGGTGTGATCTTGATCATAAGAAAGAATTGTTTGAAATTATTTCTAACTATGATGGATTGTTTTAGGAATCAATAGGATTGCCCCAAAAATGGGAAATCCAATATGAGATCCATTTACAATAGGATGCTTCTTTACCAAATATTGTCATGTACAGGATGGTTTCTATCAAGATGGAGGAGATCAAGAAATAGGTGCAGGAGTTGCTAAATCAAGGGGTCATCTGACCGAGTTCTTCTCCGTGTGGCTCACCGATCATGTTGGTGCCAAACAAAGACGACACATGGAGAATGTGTGTATACTGTAGGGCACTAAACAAAATTACAGTGAATAATTGATACTCTCTCCCTCGCATTGATGAATTATTAGATCAAATGAAAAATGATGTCTACTCTATAAAACTAGATTTGCTTGGTGGATATCACCAGGTTAGAGTCACAAAACAAGACATTTGAAATACTGCATTCAAAACCAAACAAGGGTTGTTCAAATGAATGGTGATGCCATTCTGACTATGCAATGCTCCAGCCACGTTTATGAGAGTAATGAATGATCTATTTAGGCATTTTCTTGATAATTTTGTGCTTGTATATCTAGACGGTATTCTTGTTTATAGTAAGACATGCAATGAACATGTATGTCATGTGAAGAAAGTGCTTGATGTTCTGAAAAATGAAAATTAGTATGTAAAGTTGTCAAAGTGTGAGTTAGGACAGACCTCGCTAGTTTATTTAGGTCACATAGTCGGTAATGGGCAATTGAAAATAGATCCCTCTAAGGTAGATGTGATTATGAAATGGACTGAGCCCACAAATGTTACAGAGGTCCAAATATTTTTGGGCGCGATACAGTATTGGAGAAGGTTCATTGTAAACTTCTTTATTATCGTAGCCCCCTTAAACGGCTTGACAAGTGTGAAGTAGGCCTTTCAGTGGGGAGGAAAGCAGCAGAAATCCTTCGACACGTTGAAAGAGAAAATCAACACAACACTAGTGTTAGCCTTACCAGACCTTCAGCAGCCTTTTGAAATTGAAACAAATTCCAGTGGATATGCCATCAGCATTGTATTGATGCAGCAAAGGAATCTTGTATGTTACCATTTGGAGACTTTCTCCTAGGCTATTGTGAATTATCCCACGTACGACAGGGAGTTGTATGCCTTGGTTCATAGTGTAAAGAAGTGGAAACTCTACCTGATTGGCAAGGAGATCATCATCCATACGGATCATCAGCCCTTGAAGTACCTTCAGTCATGGACCAAGCTTCAACAAGCCTATCATTTGAGATGGATGGGATTCCTTCGATATTTTCATCTAGTGGACAATTATTATTTGCAGGGGCAATTATTGTACAACCTTGGCAAACTATGCATACCCATTAATGAAAGGGTACATGTAATCCGAGAGGCTCATACCTCTCTCGTGCCTGGTCATTTTGGGGTTGAAAAAACTTTATGTCATTTACAAAGGTTTTGTTTTTTTCCTCGTATGAAAAACAGTGTGACTCCTTTTATAAAGGGTTGTGTGTTGTGTTCTGTTTCAAAGCGCTCTAATAGAAAACTTGGGCTCTGCACACCACTCCCTATTCTGAGTCGACCATGGGAAAGTGTGTCCATGGATTTTGTAGGTGGTTTGCCTATGTCTAGGAAAGGTCACGACTATATGTATGTCATCATGGATAGTTTTAGTAAAATGTGTATTTTAATGCCTTATAGAAAGCAAGTCACTATTGAGTAGACTGCTTATCTTTTCTTTCACCGTGTTTGGGTCCATTTTGGGTTGCCCACATCTATTGTGTCAGCCAAGACTCTCGCTTTCTTGGAGAGTTATGGATCAAATTGTGGAGAATGATGGACACTAAGCTAAAAATAAGTACGACATTTAATCCATACACCAATGGGCAGACAGAGTTCATCAACCGCACCATGGTACACTTATTATGAGGCTATTTTGGAGCTCACCATTCGAGACATGTTTTGTTTATCTACCAAGGGATCCCTTAGACCTAGTCTTTGGGAAAGATGAGGATAGAAATGGACAAGATGATAGGAACAAATCATGGAAGTTTATTCAGCAGATACAGGTGGCTCATCAGGCAGTACAGGAGCAGTTGGAGAAGAGTCAGGCTCGGTATAAAGCTCGACACGATAAGCACTGAGTTGACCATCAGTTTCAAGTTGGGGACAGGGTATGGCTCCACATAATTAAGGATATAATGAAGTTATAAGGGAAGAAATTGAGACCCATTTGATATGGTCCCTTCACCAGATTGGCAAAGATTGGAGACTATTGTTACCCACTGCTTCAAAGGGCATCAATTGCTTAAAAAGACAAATAGCATTGATGTTTGATGCCAAATTTTGAGCCACAGAAGATGTCAAAGCTTGATGGCCCTCCCCATTGTGTAGTTCTCAAAATAAGCTTTTCGGTGTTATATAGAAGTCCAAAGAAGGGTTCTTGGATCAAAAGTTAGACTATATTGAAGAATCCCTTTAGAAAGCTCATAAAACCTAAACTTAATGGCTAAGTGTTGAGGAAAAATCACATTCGGGGCTTGGGATAGTTCATTGCAATCGCATATCAACCATGGGCAGGATCCTTGGTGCACAAAACTACATTTGTCGACGGTTCTTGATGCCAAAGGCCGATATCGCAGTCCCGCGATATTGGCAATCGGTGAATCAACGGGGTTTTGTAACTTAAAAGACCTGTAAACTGTCGATCTTACGATAGAGTGGTGCATCGTCGGGGAGGAAAAAAAATAATTTTCAAAGGAAATGTCTACAAAAATAGGGTCGGGCAGGCCTTTTTCTCTCTCCTCCAAGGGGGCACATGGCCGAATGGGGGACATGCATGACCCAGTTTCAGCATTTTCAATGGTCAGATGGGGCCATTTCTAGGTTCCATGTGTCACCACTCACAGGGAGACACATGGCAGTAATGACGTCACCCATCGCAATCGGCGATCACGCAATATCAAGCTTTCTCTTCCATTGAAATGCCTTCCTAACTGCGATTGAGATAAGGTAGTGTGATCCATTTTATAAGGTTTTCGTGTCCAGACCAACTGGCCTATGCTATGGAAAAAGGGTAAGGAGATGCCCTCCCCATGTTGCGATTGCGATGTCCTGGGTGGGCCCGATCCCGCATATCGATAATCGTAGTTGTCCAAGGGTGTTATAGGTATATTTGGGCACATCACTCCCAACATTTAGATCAATACTATTAGGGCTCATCAAACCCTAATTCAATTGCTACATGCCCTAAACAAGTCATCACATTGAATGCCATCATTCTTGAGAGTTTCCTGGCCTGAAGACATCCTTAAATGACTACTTGAGGAACCAGAGCAACCTTGGTCAGGGGTAAATGCTCTGCAGAGCACTTAGGCCCATTCAAGCCTGCTTTGCAAAGCACCTAGGCCCACTTTAACTTGCGTTGGGCGAGATTGAGAAAAATCTTCATAGGGTTTTGGGAATACTCTTTCATTCTAGACCATTCTAGAATATTCCCACCTCTTATCCTCTCATATGAGTTCGAAATTGGATAGGGAATGAATAAAATAACCTCCTATCCTCTCATCCCTTCCTCCATGGAAACTAACTCCCAAATTGGAAAGTCATTCAATGCCCAATTTATAACAAAACTACCTCCATTTCCCTATAAATTGAGCACTCATCATAGTGATCAGGGGCTGGACCTTGAAGAATTGTAAGAAGATATTGTTGGTTTGAGGTTTGAGATCATAAGAAAGTATTGTTATACTACGAAAGTGTTGTGCTTTTGGTGTGATGAAGGATGGAACTCAAGCTGGATGAGTGACATGGGATCGCACTTCTTGGCTATAACTCTTCCTTCTACTTAATAAAGTTGTTTACACCTTTTCCCATATTCTTGTCTTTATGTATGATGATTATATGTGTAAATGATTTCGATTCCATTTGCTTATAATAGATATATCTCTTGCTTTGATTGGTTTTTGTCTTCTGTTTATGATTGCAGGTACTTGTCAAGCGGATTTAGTTCAAGAAGGAGCGACGGGAGCTATTCAAAGGAGACAAAGGGAAGTGAAAGATAAAAAGTAGGTTCCTTGTCTTATTTATCTTCTATAGGAAAAGGTTGAACTCTTTAATTATGTTGTTCTAAGTGTAGGTACCCACTTAGGGAAGTTGTGTTTATCCGTAGATACAAAATTCCACATAAAAAATTGGTGAGTCCGTTGGGGAACTGTTGAAAATGCAACAAGATGATGGATCTTAGTGAAAAGAAGTCGCCTTCAATAAATGGTCCCGCAGGCTATTTTAGCGCAAAGTCTATTTTTAGACATATGGATCATGGTCTATGAGCTGCAGGATGTTATTCATGGATGATTGGTCATGTTGGTAAACATAGATGGACCTCTATTTTTAGACATATGGGCAGAGTCTACTTTTAGACTGCCAGGCTAAAAATAGAACAGTCGAATATTATTAGCTCTTAATAATATTTGGACTATAAACATTATCTTATTCTCTTGGAGCACTTCAATTCAAGCTACAAATGTGGCACATCCAACTGCCAAAAGGAAATACGCTTTTCTTATGGGTTAACTTGAGCTATTGCATAGAGGACTTCAATTAGGACTTCAGTGATTGAGTTCTGTGGAGTTGATTGAGGAGTTGATGGAGTTGCGTTCAGTTTGACTTAGTTGAACTAGTTGTATTTAGTCTAACTGATCAATAGACTAAGTGATGAGTGGTGTGAATTAGTTATCAATTAATTCACTAATTATTAACTCATAAAGCAACTAAAGAATACATCAATTAACTCAGTGCATGGACAGTTCAGTGGATACAAGTGTTAGAGGTGAGTGAAAGGGCAAGACAGCTGTCAGTTGTGACTATAGTTGTGCATGAGATTTGCACAATCAATGGATTGAGTAATTACCAATGAGGATTGCGTGGTATATCCAAGGGAAATACGAATTTGTATCATTCATTCATCAGCATTCTCATGCAGGATTGCGCAGTGGAGACAGGCAAGCAGCGAAGGAGATTTGAACCTGTGATTGATTCAGATCTGAGCTAGTTTGTGTATAACAGGTGGAGATAGTACTGAGTACTTGTGAGGAGTATTGTACTATGTATTGTTACATGTTCTCAATCAATATAATATACAAATATTTGTGGGGTTTTCAGCTTTATGCTTTCCCCGGGTACATACTGTGTTGATATGTGTGATTGATGCTTCAATGTGCACATGCGAATGTTTCTTAATACTGTTAAATTGATGATCAAGTAGAGGAGGTTATGTATTATGCATGATTCCGCAAATAGTGTATAATCACGATAATCACTGTGAATAAGTGTCATATTATTCAAAATTTCTACAGGAACGATCATTGTTCCAGGTAGTTTCATTATCAATTCAATGTCAAAGTTAGACTATAGTCGATTAATCTTTGCTGAAAAGGAAGTGTCGTAAAGTCTTCATTTCTTTGAAAAAGAAACTATTGTAAAGTCTTTGTTTCTTGTGAAAAGTATTGATTGATTGATTGTTTGTGCATCTAGTTCCTTTTTGTTCATCTAAACACTAAAGGGACTGAAAAGAAAAACTTGCATTTTGCATATTGTAGTTTGTGAATGCTTGATAGGAATAGCTATGGAAATTGCATTAGGTGTGCTCTTTTCTCTTTGTCAAAGATTTGATTGCTCTATCCCTTACTAGCTACGGCTTTCATTGTTAATTGAATGAATAAATGTTTCTCATGTTAGTTGCATTCTATGAATTGCAAACATACATCATGTGGTGAACCTTGAAAGGAAAATTCTTAAGAAGATCAGCTTAAAAGTTATCTCAATTAACCTAATGGAGCATTGTAACTTAACGCATAACATTTAGATTTCTACGCTAGAGACATATTCTGGCGTCATAAGACATAGTAGCTGTCGTTAATTGTCTGTGATACATTCTGAGTGTGATACCTCATTCCACATATCTAAGTATATCATAGCTCAACCACGTAATTTCGGGTATATAGGGCAATGTTACAGTACGTAAAGTATAAAGGAATGCTCTCACTGTGCGGTTTCACATTAGACAACGCTAACACGGATTGGGCCTCCACATACTTTTGGGTATATGTAGGAGGACTACATTAGGTTTCTATCCATCCTTAGGTAACTGAGTCGGCCGCCTTGTACACTGTGATACACCAAACACAACATTCAGGGAGATTGCCTATAAGTATGTTTAAATCCTTGGTTTACTGAGGCAGTATATTGATGTTCACAGTTACTTGATAATCCTCTTGCCTAGATTATCCCTCTTTTGTTTTGTTATGTTATTTTGATTGAAATAAAATTAATTGACCATGGATAACATCCTCCACGTCACTCCTTAGTTGATCTTAGGTTGATACATATGGCAACAACCCCAAAGTCCACCAATCAAGGAATTCCTTTTGATGTGAATCCTAGTCCTTTTCCTTCTTTCGGAAATATTGGTGCTCCTTATATGGCTACATTGTCCCTTCCAGGACTTACCATCGGTTTGCTAGTATGGTTGTTCTCAACCTCCTTGCCTCTGCATCTAAATATTCCTACAATTGGACAAAATCAATCTCCAGTTGAACCTAAAGTTGACCCTTTTCCTTCTTCGTCAGTTGTTTCTTCCTCCCCTTCTTCATCTTCGCCTGGTGAAAGTATTGGCACTAGTAACCAGGTGGCTAAGAAGAAGAAGAAAGGGAAGAAGAAGAAGAAGAAGAAGCAAATTCAATAGGGGCAACCAAGCAACCATTGCTTCGAATGCAACTTCTGATGAGAAATCATCCGATAAGCCTCACAACATCGATATCCTTGCAAACTTTGTACAGGGGACCATCTTCTTCAAAATTCTTCTGGTATTCCTAAGATCTTAGAAGAATGGTCTTCTCGTTCACATCATCCTATGTCATCAACTTCTGGAGATCATGGTGGTGACACACCATCAAGTAGTGGTAGTAAAGTTCATGGAAAGAAGGGTAAATTTAAGTTTCCCTATAGGTTAATGTGAAGGGAATCACCCCATTCACCTTTGTCCCTATCTGGATGAAGCCAAAAAAGTGTTGGATAATCGTCCTGCTTCTCCGCAGCAACTTCCATCTGGTTACAGGAGACTCTCCCTTAATCCTTCACTAGTTGATGAATTGACTGACCCAAAGCAACCGTCGGTCAAACCCACTCTCTCTGAATGTGAATCCCATGAGTCTATACCTGACCAATCATAGGTCAAGCAAACAGTTGACCCGATTTCACCTTTAGTTAATCGTACCTTTCCTGTAGAGAGTGAGTATGATACCACTCAAGTTCTTTTTGTTTCTTCAGATTCCAATGAGCTTAGAGGCAACCCTCATGTTCCATCAAGACAGGAGGAAAATCCTCCCATTCTAGTAACTCAAGAGGGTAATTCTCCCGTTCTTACAGTACCCCCTCCAAGTAGTATGGTCACTTCCTTTGATTGGAATCGACTAGCAAGTTGTCGTCTTCCTTCTTATGTGCCTTTTCAGATCATAGTATAGGTTTGTAATATGATTGTACCTGGCACCATTATAGATGAAGGTGCATCAGTGAGTATCCTTTCCTCCACTGCTTGGAAAGCACTCGGTTCGCCGCCACTTGTGCATATTACACAGAATTTGTTATCTTTTAACAAAGGAACCAATCAACCATTAGGGATCCTTCCTCAATTGCCTATTTCTTTGGGAAGAAAATTTGTTTATCTCAATGTGATGGTAGTCCCAGGCCCTTTAGATTACAACTTACTTCTTGGGCACGACTATGTTTATGACATGGGAGCTATTGTTTCAACACTCTTTCAAGTAATGTGTTTCCTGCATGAAGGCAGAATTGTCACTATTGACCAACTTTCATTTCCTGGTCCAAATATGGCTTCCAGTCAACCATCTTCCCTAAATGGTCATTTTGTACCAATTGTATCTTCCCCACCATCAGTCAATTATGTGGCAACCCGTTCCATGCTTACATCAACTGACGATCAATTCTATGATGTTGTACCTTATGTATTGGGGGCACTGGAACCAAATCTCTCTAATGAATTTGTTGCTACGAATCCCTTCCAGAGCATTGTTCTCCCATATGATGAGAACCTCTTAGAAGTCATGACCTCTTATGGGTCATGAACAAGGAATATGAGGATAGTTCCTGGTCTTGTGTCAACCTCGTTAAAAAATGAAACAAAGGGTATGAGCATAGTTCCTTGTCTTGTGTCAAGCTCGTTAAAAAATGAAACAAGGAATATGAGGATAGTTCCTTGTCTTGTGTCAACCTCGTTAAAAATGAACAAAGGCTATGAGCATAGTTCCTTGTCTTGTGTCAAGCTCATTAAAAAATGAAACAAGGAATATGAGGATAGTTCTTTTACTGTGTTAACCTCATTAAAAAATGAAACAGGTCCCATGAGGATAGTTCCTTATCTTGTATCAGCCTCATTAAAAAATGAAACAAGGAATCTGAGGATAGTTCCTTGTCTTGTGTCAACCTCGTTAAAAAATGAAAAAAAGGTCCCCTTGAGCAAAGTTCCAATTCAATTCTTTGATTAGATCTCATAAAATCCCAGTCGAGTCTTTCACTTGATCTCATATATGAACCTTCATTCCATCCACCTCATAGCCATGAGTAGCCTACTTAGGTGAATGCAATGAAGTTTGGAGGGCATGCACCTAAAATCGAGTCATCATGCTCAGAGCATGTAAACCAATCTCAAGCATAGTTTTTAGTTTCAAGCTTGTGTAAAAATGAAACTGAATCCAAGCATAGTTTTTCGTTTCAAGCTTGTGTAAACATGAAACTAAATCCAAGTGTAGTTTTTCATTTCAATCTTGTGTAAAAATGAACCCATTTCCATTTTAACCCTCGTGATTTCCATTCTGTCAACCTCTTCCATCAAATAAGCCTTGGTTTTTCTTCTTACATTGTCACTATCTGCTTGGCCAATCATACGCTTTCACTTGGTTGTTTTACCCTTTTTGAGAAACAACTGCAATGAGTTGTCATATTAGCCAGCCTCTTCACATAAATCAACATGTTTTGAGAAGTTCCAACATCACCAGAACCAGTTGCTATCCTAGACACCACTCGTTCCTCAAAGTGGAGTCCTCTTTAAGCTCTTTTCAGACTCTCAAAATATGAAAAGATTGTCGAGCGCTTGTCCTTTTCAGCTCGTTAACGGATTGGAAACAACATCCACTCAGTATAAGTTTAACCCTTTTCCAGATTGAGATAGATTATTTACGAAAAATGAATACGTTGATCAAACATGGTCAATAGGTTCTCTCTCCTATTATTTTATGCTTTTTCGGACTTGAGAGACAAATTTACGAAAAAAATTGTGGAGTTTTCTTTTTGTCCCTTTTCAAACTCTCTAAACATGAAAAGGACTGAGTTATCATTGTCGTTAAACTCATTAAAACATCAAATAGCGACAAACTTGTCCATCATGACAAGACCGAGCTTCACCTTCACTAGACTCGTTAAAACATCACATAGCAATGCATTCACCCGAAGGGTGGAATTATACAACAAGCATATGTTATCCTCCTCAAGCTTGATAAAAAATAAAGAGGTATTGGTCAGCAATGACTGGGGAAAATGGGAAAATGGGTAAACCACTTTATGGTAGTAGGTCGTTCTTGAACATGACACTCTCACTTCATCTCTATGACTACTTAGGTTGGGTTATCTACTTGATGGTTATCGTACCTATGGTCTATCATACCATCCATTACTTTGGTTTTGGGTCAATGTTGCCAATTCATTCAGTGTCACCGACATGTTCAAGAGAAGTCACTTAGTTAAAATCCATCCTTTGCAATACTCATAAACCTTCATTTTCATGACCGCCATTCCTGAACCTTGTGTCGTCAGTCACATTTTGTCTCCAAAATTCATCACACTCATTTTGTGTCGTTGATGTGGGATACATCAAGGCTCTCCTGCAATGAGTCGCTTCTTGTCGACGTCAGTACATTATCCAAGAAGTTGACTTAGAAACACCCTTCTAGTACCTTGAGGCTTGCATACATTAATGGCAGGTTTCTCACTTCTAGCGATAGGTTGACATCACTGGCCTTCAACCGAAAGACTTTGTATGGTGTTCAACATCAAAAAAACCATTCACACCATGTAGAATGTACTACAGTACCTTGAGGATCATTATCATTACCGGTGATTTCTCTCGCGTCTGTTAACGGCTTACATCATTGGCTGGTAATCAGACGATGCCTTCCCATGCTTGACTTCATATCATATATTCACATGGATAGACTCATACTTGAGTGAATTATTGGACGAGATAAAAGACCCCGGATCTAGTTTCATCCATCCAGGCTGTGATTTCAGGAGAGTATTAAATCATCTATACGATGGCTTTACACAGATGGTCATCCTATCATGGGTTTATATATGTAGACAACTATCTGATTTATGTATATGTAATGAAAAGTTTATATGTTGAGCATGGGTATGCCTTCCCTCAGCAATTCATGAAAAATCCAAAATATCATGATATTATGTATTGTAATTAATGCAGTTCACCATCTACTTCAGAACCTCCTCATAACATCGTAAAGCATATCACTCGACATTATCATTTTCGACTTCATGCTTTAGGGGGCAACTGTTACAGGTCTATTTGGGCACATCACTCCCAACATTTAGATCAGTACTATTAGGGCTCATCAAACCCTAATTCAATTTCTACATGCCTTAGACAAGTCATCACATTGAATGGCATCATTCTTGAGAGTTTCCTGGCCTGAAGACATCCTGAAATGACTCCTTGAGGGACCAGCGCAACCTTGGTCAGGATTAAATTCTCAGTAGAGCACTTAGGCCCATTCAAGCCTGCTCTGAAGAGCACCTAGGCCCACTTTGACCTGCACTAGGCAAGATTGAGCAAAATCTTCATAGGGTTTTGGGAATATTCTTTCATTCTAGATCATTCTAGAAAATTCCCACCTCTTATCCTCTCCTATGAGCTCGAAATTGGATAGGGAATGAATCAAATAACCTCCTATCCTCTCATCCCTTCCTCCATGGAAACTAACTCCCAAATTGGAAATCCATTCAATGCCCAATTTATGACAAAACTACCTCCATTTCCCTATAAATTGAGCACTCATCATAGTGATCAGGGGCTAGACTTTGAAGAATTGTAAAAAGATACTGTTGGTTTGAGGTTTGAGATCATAAGCAAGTATTTTTATGCTACTAGAGTGTTGTGCTTTTGGTGTGATGAAGGATGGAACTCAAGTTGGATGAGTGACATGGGATCAGACTTCTTGGTTGTAATTCTTCCTTCTACTTAATAAAGTTGTTTACACCTTTTCCCATATTCTTATCTTTATGTATGATGATTATATGTGTAAATTATTTTGATTCCATTTTCTTATAGTAGATAGATCTCTTGCTTTGATTGGTTTTTTTCTTCTGTTTATGATTGCAGGTACTTGTCGAGCGGATTCAGTTCAAGAAGGAGCGACGGGAGCTATTCAAAGGAGACAAAGGGAAGCGAAAGATAACAAGTAGGTCCCTTGTCTTATTTATCTTCTACAGGAAAAGGTTAAACTCTTTAATTCTATTGTTCTATGTGTAGCTACCTACTTAGGGAAGATGTGTTTATCCGTAGATACAAAATTCCACATAACAAGGGGGAAAGCCTAACAAAAAGTGCATTCAGCACAGGGATGCGAGATTCTGATTAACAAAGGAAATAAGGCCCCTCGTGCAACCCTCGAAAGCCTTAGCTCCCAAAGGGCTTAGCCCTTGGTTCCAACCCTTAGTCATATGCGAGAAGTTACAAAAGGGTTTTTGATAAGGGGGCTAAAGGGGAAATTAAAAGTTTCCACCTATTCATTTGTTTTAAACATTAAGGACCCGCAGTCGTGGTGCTGTGATAAGTGTTCTGCAGTGATTTCAAAGGATGTATGGGTCGGCAGCTCTAGTATTGAATGAAGTAGGGGGGTAGTGCATAAATTATAGTATGGGAGGTATCTACGAAGACTTAATTCCTTGGCATGGAGAATCGCTCCTCTTCACAGTGAAACACTTCCCATAAACAATCCATCACTTCTCCACGTAACATCTCACTCAGGCAGTTAAGGCAAAATTGACCGAATTTGGTTGATACAGCAGTAAACCACCTCAACAGTAGAGAGAAGCATGAAAACAGCAAGGACATGGCTCCATCCAAGTCCTCCACTGAAGAAGCAAGGGGATACCTCCTCCTTCCTCTCTCGACTTTCTTTCTCTGAGCCTATTGTAATCTTAGGTAGGTGATAACAGTGCCTGACATACCCGAGACAGCTAGTCTAGCATGACAGCTAGGGCTCAGGCTCAGATATTTTGAACGTAATTCAAATCTCTTCCCCCCTATTCTTATAAATAGGGGGATGAAACATAATACAAAGGTTCCAGATTCTCAGACCCATGAGGTTGAACTCTGTGTTGCCATTTTGGTTCAATATGTTTGTATGGGACTTCACTGATATCATGGTTGAGTGTATGGACTGGTTACTAGGCCCTTTGGGATAAATGGTGTTTCCCTGTTGATTCCAAGCATGATTAATGTGCAACAAGTTCCTCTTGGTAATCCCATTTCACCTATGCTTTTATTTCTTTGAAATAGCGTAATGAACGAAGTTGGTTCTTCTTCAATCTATGGATTTATCTTAGCTGCTTTGGTAGAGAATGATACCCATGTTATGTTTGATTTGAAACCTTATTTGCTCCATTATTTCTATCATCTCATTAGAAAACCATGGTTGAGGATTTTGTCTTGCTTACAGCCCTATCCATTGAATTCCCCTTTCTATTGGAAAATTGCTGCCTAGGATTCTATTTATTATAGCCCTATGCATCTATTTCTCTCCCTCCTTTCCTCCTCTCCACCATCAACACAACTCCAGTTTAAGTTGTGTCATTTTCGAGTGTTGACCACCAAAAGGAGGAGTCATTTCTCTTTGAGATTGCCCAAATACCACCTAGCATTTTGATCCATCATTTGGCCTAAATATTCCTCTTTGAAAGCTTATTGAACCAAGCCACTCATACCTTTTTATGTGACAATTGGAGTGTTGCAACCCCCTCACATATAACCTCACAAGCACTCCTCTATTTAAGATGTCCTAGGCACTGGTCTACAATCAACCCAGAGGATGTCTCTAGGGAGCTTTATTTGTCTCCTATTGCACTTGTGTTGCAGGTGCAAGATTTAGCTACAACATCTTTCTGGTTCCATTATCAGGGAACGAATTAGAATATTTTTCCCTGGGTACGTAAAAACATTTCATTTCCTCTATTAGGTGATCATAGGAAGTGTGGGTTGAAAATATCTCACCTTGGAGACTCCACTGTCAATTTTATGGTAAACATCCTGATGTCTCCACCATCCATATCTCTATTGGATCATCTTGGCTTTCAATCAGCCCCATACTCACTCAGATGCTACAGCAGCTGAAAACTATCCCTACTTTGAAGATGAAATCAATTATATAGGGAGGTTTTCAAGATGGCCATTCTTGCATTCCTAGCCAAAAAGTTTGCCCCACTGGATTTTTCTTCCATTGTTGGTTATCCTAACCATGTTCCTTTGTTTCATGAATGGGATACCTACTTGCCTAGATTCAATGGGAACATAGAGAGAAGGCCCGACCAACACCTAAAAGAGTTTCATGAATGCATGGAGAAACAAGGTATTTTCTTTGAAGATGTACAAATGAAGTTGTTCATGTATTCTTTAAAATAAGGTGCTAGATTCTGGTACAAAACACTACCTCGTGGCAGCATATCTTCCTTCAAATATTTTCATACATCATTCCATCAATATTACAAAAGATTTTACCCATCGAATGCTTTATTTGAAGATTGCTTCACACCTCTTAATGATGAAGACATTCTTGAGGTTGAAGACCTTGCTGAAGATGTTTCTGAAGTTCCACTCCAAGAAAACATCTACTTGCATCAGGAAGCATCACCCAATGAGCGAGAAAATGAAGAAGGAGATAACACTAAGCTGCCAACAAACCCTTAGTGGTCTGATTCTGCTGAACTAGATGTTTCTCCTTACTGTGATTAATACGACTCTACTGGAGAGTCAAGTGATGTAGAGCTACAATGCTTCCAGTCAGGGGAAGTTGCACAAGAAGAGGAAGCCCATCAGGAAGTCAGCGAATTGTTGGGTTGTGTTATTTTCTTTCCATGACTAGCCCGTGTAGTTAACCAGGGGGTTAGAAGGGGGGCGGAGCCCCCCCTTCATTGCTCTGATTATGTAGCGGGGGGAGCCACAAGGGGTTTGAGGGGTGCAGGTAACCCTACTCTATGGAGTCCAGGGCAGCGGCCCGGAAAATTTTGGTTTTGGAACCTGTGTTAGATTGGGCGGACCTACCTATGGTTTTGTGCATGATTTTCACACATGGTTTTGGACACGTTGGTTTTCGGTCCATGGTATTGGATGCTTCAGCATGTATAAATATGTATTGTAACATTGAAAGGAACATAATGAA